>PVJS01053233.1:0-13355 GCA_004027185.1 Glis glis | reverse complement strand
CAAAAAAAAAAAAAAAAATAGGGCTGGGGGTATAGTAGCTTGGAGGTAGAATGCCCCTGGGTTCCATCCCCAGTACCGAAAAAATAAATAAATTTTAAAAATGTACTTTTTTTTAGCTAGGCGTGGTGGTGCACTCTTGTAATCCCAGTACTTGGGAGGCTGAGACCGGAGGATCGGGGTTCGCAGCCAGCCTCAGCTACTTAGTAAGGCCCTCCGCAACTTAGTGAGACCCTGTTTCAAAATAAAGCATAAAAAATAGGGCTGGGGGTGTAGCTCGGAGGTAGAATGCCCCAGGTTCAATCCCTAGTGTTATGGTGGGAGCGGCGCTGTGGGCTCTTTCCCTTTAATTCAGATCAGATTGTCTGAAGAAGGGAATTAAAACTAACAGGGGGCTCAGTTGCAGCTTTAACAAAATTTTATTACAAAGTCAGTAGGAAATAGAAAAGAGAAGAGAGAAAGAGCAGCGTGCCTGGAAGACATGCTGGAAAGCCCAAAAGTGGAACTCTGCCCCTCCCTCCAACCCCGGCCCCTTAAATACAGTTTTCACATTAGGATGGTTTTATCACCGTTACCAAGGCAACAAGCTAGTAACTTATTTCTTAGGCATAACTTATTCCTTAGGCAGGTGATACCTTTTAGTCTACTAAGTGCACTTACTAAGCTCAGAGGTCAATAATCTACCTTGTTTTTACCCCTATTGTATTGGGCTGTATTGGTTGTCTATCAACTATGGGCACTTTGATGTAACACATGGAGTTTGCCTTTCTCATAGTGAGGTCGAGAGTCACAAAGAATAGGAGGGAAACAGAGGCAGTAGCTGTAGCTACTGTATAATCTCTAAAAGCAAGGCATAAGGCCCTTGTTATCTTTACTATTTTAAAATGTGCTAGGCAGAGTCACTGTGATCTTAGGGCTAAAGCCTTAACTGCCTCTATGGTGCTATTAAGTCTCTGCGTGCTTCTAAGGCTAGAGGTGTTGTCTTTATATTCTTACTACGGGTTAATCATTTAGAACAAAGGGGCAGAAGAAGAAGGGAGGGGGAGCTCTTGGAATGTACAGATCTACCGCCTCTTCCTGCCTGAATGACTGCCTTTTACATTTTACTAGAAATTAATACGAGAGCAATTTTCCCAAACCAGCACACCTGGTACCGCAATAAAATAAAATATAAAAATAAAATAAAACTATATTTTCCTTTCCTTCCCAATTTGTCTCCTTTCTACCTAAAATTTTATCTCTTCTATTCTACCTCATCAAAACCCTCTGTGCGAGACCCTTAATCTGCTCATCCACTGAGCATGTGGCATCGTGGAGATGGATATCATTGTCCCCACCTTTACAGACAAGCGGACATGGAGCTCAGTGACATAACCTAGAACCACACACATAATGAGCAATAGATGCAATAAACTGAGTATTTGTGTTCTCCCCAAATTCATGTTGAAACCCAGTTCCCATTGTGATAGTATTTGGAGCTGGGGCCTTTGAGAGATGATTAGGTAATGAGGGCAAAGCCCTCAGGAGGGGTTTGTGCTCTTATAGGCACAGTAGCACACGCTTATAATCCCAGTGCTTGAGAGACTGATACAGGAGGATCACACTGCTGATCACACTGAGGTCAGCCTCAGCAGTTCAGCAAGACCCTCAGCTACTTAGTGAGTCTCTATTTCAAAATATAAAACAAAAAGGGCTGGTGGTATAGCTCAGAGGTAGAATGCCCAACTCCCAGTACAAAATATATATATATATATATATATATATATATGTATGTATGAGGGCCCAAAGATCCTTTGTCTCTTCTACAATGTGAGGTTATGAACCTGGAAGTGGAGCCTCCATCAGATGCCAAATCTGCCAGTGACTTGACATTGGACTTCCCAGCCTCAAGACAAATGAGAAATAAATTTGTGAGCCGGGCGTGGTGACACTCTTGTAATCCCAGTACTTGGGAGGCTGAGACAGTGAGGCCTTCCACAACTTAGTGAGACCCTGTTTCAAAATAAAAAATAAAGCCGGGCATGGCAGCGCATGCCTGTAATCCCTGTACTTGGGAGGCTGAGATAGGAGGATCGCAGGTTCGAGGATAGTCTCAGCAAATAGTGAGACTCTCATCAACCTAGCGAGACCCCGTTTCCAAATAAATAAAATCAGGTTGGGGGTGTAGCTCGAAGGCAGAATGCCTCTGGGTTCAATCCCCAGTACCACAAAAAAGTGAAATAAAAAATAAAATAGGACTGGGGGTGTAGATTAGAGGGTGAATGCCCCTGGGTTCAATCCTCAGCACCACAATAAATAAATAAAATTTGTGGGTCTTTGTTTTGGGGGTTTTGTTTGCATTTTTTATGTTTGAGATGAGGTCTCACTATGTTGCTCAGGCTGATCTCTAATTCCTGACTCTAGCGATCCTCCTGCCTCAGCCTCCTGAGTGCTGGGACTGCAAGCATACCACTGTGCCTGGCAATTCATGTTGTTTTATAAGTCACCCACACTATGGTTTCTGTTACAGCAGCCCAGATGGACCAAGACAGTGGCAGAAACAACATTTCAACAAGATTTGTGTAAACACTGCATTTTCCGTCTCCAGGTGAAAATACCATCTAGTTTCTACTGTTACTAGAACTATCACTCCTTTTTTTTTTTTTTTTTTTTTTTGCGGTACTGGGGATTGAACGCAGGGGTGTTCTACCTCCGCGCTACACCCCCGGCCCTATTTTTTATACTTTATTTTGAAACTGGGTCTCATGAAGTTGCGGAGGGCCTCACTAAGTACAGAGAGAGAGAAAGAGAGAAAGAGAGACAGAGAGACAGAGAGACAGAGAGACAGAGAGAGCTGAGGCTGCCCGCGAACCCAGATCCTCCGGTCTCCGTCTCCCAAAGTACTGGGATTACAAGCGTGTGCCACCACGCCCGGCCTCGCTCCTTTTTTTTTTTTTTTAATTTTGGAATTGGGGATTGAACCAGAGGCATTTTACCTCTGAGCTATGTCATGGGAGGATACGATGATTTCTTGTGGGTCCTTGGCTTCCATGTTGAAAAGAATTTCAGCACGCGCCAGTCAGAGATAAGGGCATAGGTTTAATTTAAGAAAGGTGGAGATACATGTTCAGGAGAGTCGCGGGCGATCTTAAGGGTCTGTGAGAGTCACTGCAGAGAGCAGCTGCAGAGAGGGGCTCAGAGAGGCATGAGAGCGGCTGCAGAGAGCGAGAGAGACAAAGAACGTCTTGGATCTAATATATCCTTTTTCTTATAGTTCCACTAGAGAAGGGGTTCGGGGGGGGGGCATGGCAGGAAGTGGGGCACCATGGGATGGCAGCCTCCTATTTGAAATTTGCTGAACAAAAGGTGTTGATAAAGGACTCCCAGGGACCCTGGAGGCGGGGTGCAGGGCAAAGCAGAGCAAAGGTGTGATTTTCTCCGGGACTTTTTTCCCAGGGAATCCAGGTTCTGACAAGCTACACCCCAGCCCTATTTTATTTTATTTTGAAACAGGGTCTCACTAGGTTGATGAGTCTCACTATTTGCTGAGACTGTACTCGAACCTGCAATCCTCCTATCTTAGCCTCCCAAGTTCTAGAATTACAGGCTTGTGCCACTACTCCTGGCTTCGCTCCTTATTTTTAAGCAAGGAAATAGAGATTATGTGAGAAACAGAGATCTGTGCATAGCACTCTAGATTCAGCCTCAGGAAATCAGGAAGCTAAGAAGCCCAGCAGCTCTTATCTGCCAAAAGCCCGGCTCCTGAAACCCCACCCCCACCTGGAAAACAAGGCCTTTCTTAGAGGCTTCACATTCCTCAGAACAAGGCAAAATAATCCATCAGTCAAAATGTGAATTAAGAGACCAGTCAGAGCCTATGGATATGAAACAAAGGAAATTTAATTTCAGAATATTACATGAATAGAAAAGAAACACAATGCATATGATTGTTTCTTTACAATTACATATATAGATATATATAGATATATATAGAAATAAGAATGAAAAATATAAAAGTAGAAACTTCTCTTAAGAACGCTTGTTCTGGTTTTTGAGTGGCCTCAGGGATAGTGCAAAAGCAACCCTTGCTATGAAGAAAGGACCCTCAGTGAGGAAATGCTTCCCCACCACACATACAGGATCTGCTGGTCCCTAAACATGTCAGGGACATGCTCAATGGCTCCTTAGCACGGGGCTGTGGCCTCAGAAGCTCCAGTTTCCATGGTAACCCAAGCATTCCGGCTATTTGTGCTCCACTCCTCACTAGCCCACCTCCACCAACGCTACCCTGATCTTGGCATTAGCTGTCTGGGAAAGCCAGCATTCTACAGCATTTGCCATCAGGCTACTTACCACTGAGTTCAAGAGCTTATGCATCTTACGAACCCAAATCTGCCCCAAATTCTGGGTTGTCTTGCTGGTGTCCAGGCTTAGCTCTAGGTCCTATCTTCACTACAAAGGCTTCGGGCTGGAGGAGGGCAGGGATGAGCTCCCTCCTGGGGAAGGAAGTTCTCTGCAGAAAAGACCTCAGAATGGGAACCATCAGCTTCTGGTCTCTGTGCTAGGCCCCACAGGAAGCAAAGAAGCAAAGAGAGTCTGGAGATGGCCATTCCCAAAGATGGCCTCCCATGTGGCATGGTCACATGGCCAGTCACTGTGGGGCACAGCCCCAATGACCAAAAGCTCCCCAAGAATGCTGGATTTTAAACCGTATGCTACCTCAGGTCCTGTGAGGGAAGCTGGCAGAAACAGTCCTACTCAGGAGGAAATGGCTCTGCTGACTCTGGGACCGGCTGGCTTCCTCACGGGTCAACAAAACAGCCACTTCCGGGGCACCCAGTGGTCACCACATGCGACAGCCCTGTATTACCTCACCTCCCAAGGGTGTCCCCTTGTCATTCCTGACTGTCTCTAGGACATTCAGGGTAAAGAGCTTTGCTTTGGGTAGGATCAACTGTGGTTCAGTTACCTCTGTGGTTCATTACCTCTAATATGTTCTAGCACTCAGGTACAACCAGTTGTTTCCTGATCCTCTTTCGACTGCTGCAGTGGAATTTTTCAAACCAGAGTAATTGATCCCAATGCAAAGTTCATCACTGTAAAAGGTTGGAAACTCAGTGCCTATGGCTCCACTAATTCACCCAGTACAGCTCACCCGAAGAAGATCTGAATCAAGGATGTGGTCTGTGCTTTTGTGACTATGTACCCTCAGCACAAATACACTACCCCGTACTAACACCATGCCAAAACCCATGGAGTTGACCCCAGAAAGAAATGAAACTTTAAAAGCCATAAGAAGAAGCACTCCCAAAGAGAATGTTCCATGAAAAACACAATAAAACAGATTTTAAAAACAAACATCTTATAGGTTAAAAAAATTAGTTAAATACTGGCTCAAAAATATCAGCACACCAAGTCAGAAAGGAGACAGCAACCTTCCATGGAAATGAGAAAAAGCGTTTTTTTGAGTTTTTCGTAGGATTCCACAGGATTAGAATAGTCACGTATTACAAGGAAGAAGGTTATACTGCTTACTCCTCAAATTTGATTTCCAACTGGATCACAGCTTCTATAAAAATGACCTTTTCTACCCTTAAAACAAGGGAAAACATATTCAATAAATAAACAAAACATACATACCCAAATACACACAAACTGTTCAGGGGATCAGCTATATAAAAGTGTGTGCGTGTGGCAAACATCTCTCTCACCACCCTCACCTCAGAACACCACTCTCAGTTACTGACTGCATTCATCCAAACAGCACCTAAGTCTCACCCCCCCCCCAAATAGAGCACAAAACTACCTAGAGAGTCCTGCTCTGTTCTACCTGATGCCAAACCACGTTTAACAAACCACCACCTCACTCCGGGATGAAACAGACTTAAGTGTGGAGTTAAGGAAGAAACCTACTTTAATGTGGCGATAACAAAAAAGGGTCTATGCTTGAATTTACTGGTATCTGGTGTGAGAAACTATATTTTTTCTTATTAAGGAAAGAAGTCAAGTAAATTTGCTAATAAGTATTTTTTAAGAATGACCTAAAACTGCTCCAGAGAAAGGGGCATCCAGACAGTTTTATACTCCTACACATCTATTGTTCTCAATATATCAGGATGAAAGGCCAAATTTTACATTTTCTTCACTACTGCTATTAACAGCAGCAAAAGAAACAGGTAGCATAGTATGGAAAAAAGGACTGAAGCCAGACACAAAGCCAAACTCTGCTGCCCCAGAGTCAGCTTTCATTTCAGCAATAATGCAGCATTTTCGATCATTTAAAATGCAGTCAGCAAACCTGCTTCCCCACAGTGGCCTGACTCAGCTCCAACACACAGGGTGAGAATGGTTATGCAGCTTAACAGAGCCAGCAAAAGCCTGCACATTCTCACCTGCCACACGCTGCTCTCTGGGCAGTGCATATTTCATACAAGATCAAAGCCATGTCATTGCTTATCCCAAACACATGTGAACATACCCAACACAAAAGCCAAAAGCTCCAGCCACAACTCCAAATGACTACCTGTGCTCACTGTGACAAGGAGAGGGGCAGAGCAGCAGGCACCCTCAAGTACTGGTGATAAGCTACAACTGTTCTAAATAGGAAACACTCTCTCCTTTAAATCCGATGGGCCCTGCAGAGACCATTGCTCACTCTTTTCCTCCAATTCCAACTAGCTCTCAGGAGATCCCTGGGAAAGTGCGACAGGAGCCCACCCATAGCCAGCCGCCCCCTCCTGGGCATGCTCCAAAGCTTCCTCTCACATAAAAAGATTTCAGCAGACCTCTATAAAGCTGCCAGTGACTTTTCATGAGTCACAGTGATTTGGCACAGAAGTATTCCATCGACACCAGAGATATTTTAGGTGAGAGGATGCTGAATGAAAGGAACTTCAGCAACCACACAATTATTTTTGCATCACTGAAGAACGGGGAGGAAAAAAGGGGAAGACAGTTTAATAACTGAAATTTGTTAAAGTAAGATACTGCTCTGAATTCTCTTTTTTCAATACCATAGGCCAACTGCCCTGCAATCTTGGACCTAAAAATAATTTAAAATTTCCAAGAAAGCTATAAATTCTTTGAACACAAATAAGATATTGAGGAATGCAGCTGCATGAGAATAGAAGCTTTCCCAAAGCTCAAGGTGAAAAGGAGTGAAAGGCACCTAGGTTAGAGTCCATTTAGATTACCAATGCAAATAATAATAATAATAGCTCTGTGTGTGTGTGTGTGTGTGTGTGTGTGTGTGTGTGTGTGTGTATGCACGTGCGCACAGTACTAGGGATGAAACCCAAGGCCTCATGCATGCTCAGCAAGCACTCTGCCACTGAGCTATGGCCCCAGTCTCTAAAATATGGCTTTTAAGACAAAGAAATAAACAAATGACAAATAACAACCAATTACCTCCCAACACTATCAAACAGAAAAGTCCAAAATATTGGCAGCTGAACACAAAATTTCCTATTTCTAAAAAACAGAACCGGCCTAAACACACTGAATGAGCACTGGAGCCCACCTGGCCCTGCTCACTGACTGCTGTGTAAGCCGATGGCTGGTTAGTGGTTTCCCCATAAGATTAAAGAGAGAGACAGCCTAGCACTCCCTCCGAAGGCACAGCTTGCACTCAGTGAGTGGGATTAGAGGTATCAGTCAAGTCATGGTATTAGTTGGCTTTCTCAATTCAAAATGCAGCAAGCAAGCTGCAAGTTCAAGCTTCGCTGTGAGCAGAAATAACACCAGGCCCACCAAAAAGAAAATTCTGGATGGATGACAGGAGAACTCTAGATCCTTCAAAGGAATCCTAGATTGAACGAGAAACAAGAGCATTAGACATGTTTATAAATACTTCCTTTTGCAAACATCACACCAGAAAGCTACAGAATCTATAGTAAATATTTTCTCCAAACAGAAAGAATTTAATTGACTCTCTACCAAGTAAACATCACCTAGTCTGCTTGATCTAATCCTAGGTCATTAGATCATTTTAATGGCGATAACAGCTACCACTTAGTACATGTTTTGTGTCAGGTGTTACTCTAAGTTCTTTATATACATTATCTCATTTTTCCTCGCAGCTACCTGCACATGAGGAAATACTCCTGCCATTTTACTTCTGAAGAATCTACAACCTACACAAGTGAACTTGTCCCGGGACACATGGCTATTAAGCAGCAAGATGGGGAACTGGGCCCACGTGAAGTGAATGCAGGGCTTGTGCTCTTACCCAGCGCCTCTCTCAGTGAGTGTACTAGACCAATGTCTATAAGCAAGGCACTGTCATCAATGGGAGGAAGAGAACAGGAGACACAAGGCCACAAATACATTCTTAAGTTTGACCCTGATCTTCTAGAAGAGAAACCAGATACAGAGATAAGATAATACATGTGATGTGAATACCATAAGTCATATTAACTGTCTACAGTTTAGGAACATCAATAGAGTTCAAAGAAAAAAGTAATTATATATTGCAGGTTTAACCAGAGAAGTTTCAAAGAAGAGCTGGGGCTTAGGCTGGACTTTGAAGAATGGAAAAGATTTTGCTGCAAATAATGCCGATTAATAAGGAGATGCTAGCCGGGCGTGGTGGCGCATGCCTGAAATCCCAGTACTCAGGAGGTTGAGACAGGAGGATCACAGGTTCGAGGACAGCCTCAGCATGTAGTGAAACTTGCCAGGCATAGTGGCATACGCTTGTAATCCCAGTACTTAGGAGGCTGAGATGGGAGGATTGCAGGTTCATGGCCAGCCTCAGCTACTTAGTGAGGCCCTCTGCAACTTAGTGAGACCCTGTTTCAAAATAAAGAATAAAAAATAGGGCTGGGGATGTAGCTTGGAGGTAGAATGCCCCTGGGTTCAATCCCCAGTGCCACACACACAAAAAAACAATAAAAATAAAAATAAAAATACAAAATAAAGATAAGGCTGGGGTGTGGCTCAGAGGTAGAATGCCCCTGGGTTCAATGCCCAGTATGGACAGACGGACGGATGGACGGACGGACAGAAGGAAGGAAGGAAGGAAAACATACCCTTCAAAAATAACTAATGCTTGGTTTTGACTCATGGACATATAGATAGAAAAATTCAAAGCCAGGTGTGGTGGTGCACACCTGTAATCCCAGTACTTGGGAGCCTGAGACAGGAGGATTGCAGGTTTGAGGACAGCCTCAGCAAGTAGTGACTCTCATCAACCTAGCAATACCATGTTTCAAAATAAAAATAAAATAGGGCTGGGGGTGTAACTCGGAGGTAGAATGCCCTTGGGTTCAATCCCCAGTACCACACACAAAAAAAATTCAGACATAAACAACTCAAACAATGATCTTGCCTCAATAAGACAATCCTGCTCAGAAGTCAGAAGCAAGAAAGAAAGAAAAGAGAGCTCGGTTAATTCATTTAAGGATAAGTAAGAAGACTATACTAGAATCTAATTTTCTAGCAAAGAAAAGACTCATCCACAAGGATTGGGCTTTTCTCTTTCTGTTGTTGATGTCTAAATAGTAATCAGGCTCATGTCTCAGTAGTAAAATGAGCATGTCAACCTAGAGGTCGCTTCATCTGTCACATGAGCCTGGTACAAAAGGACCTGGCCTTGTCATTTTTACACTCCTCCTGACTAGGAATTTTTAAAAATGCTACTGACTGACTAGATACAAAAAGGAACTACATTCAGTAAGAACAGACAATAAGTACAATTAGTACCTTTTTTCCCCTCTTTCTTCCCCTCAGACCATTTCAATTTTGTTGGTGTCATCATGGCAGCTGGAGATCCAGAAAATAACTGCAATGAGAAAATTTTATGGTGGCTTAAATGTTCTAATGCCAGTGCCACAGACAGACTTTACTAAGAGAAATTCTTTACTCATTCAATTTCAATGTGAGGAATTTACCAAGGCTGGCATATTTATATATCATTAACCTTAACTGGTTTATTACTGGTTTAAGGAAATAACCATGCCTGGGATACCTCAAAGAACTACCCCAGAGGTAGTGCAGAGCCAAGGAGGCTGGCTCAAATGTTACCTGCCCTGTAGAGACTCTCAGTAAGAATTAACTGCACCTCTGACACTTGTTTATGGAGTTATTGAACTGTATCGGTTATCTGGGCTTGTGACTATCGATAGCCTTCATGAACTCCAAATATGTTTGCTGAATGATTTAATGAACACCTATAGAACGAAGATAGTCAGCATAAATAAAAGGATTGAGAAAAAGGCATAGTTGAATGGTCCAGAGTAACACAATAAAACAAATGATAGTATATCCATTTCCTCCTTCTACAAATGTAAGCTGGGAGTGGTCAAGTGCACCTGTAATCTGCTACTGGGGAGGCTGAGACAGAATCATGAGTTCAAGGCCAGCCTGGGCAACATAGTGACATCCCATCTCAAAAAAAAAAAAAAAGAATGTAAGCTCTTTACAAATGTACACACATACAGAGAAAATCCATAGAACAGTATCTTACTAAGGCCATATTTTCTTTGCTTGCGCTCTTCAATTCACCCATGGCCACAGAGTCTGGAGTAGGATACTTGTTTTTCTTTTCTGACATCAACTGACTTCCCAGGACTTTGCGCTGATTTAGGAACAGAAAATATTGGATTTATAAACATTTTTTGTATCTATATTGTAGCTATCCTAACCTTCAAAACTATAATTTTCAAAAGAATAAAATAGAGCTGGGGGTGTAGCTCAGGGGTAGAATGCCCCTGGGTACCATCCCCAGTACCACAAAACTACAATTTTCTTAGGTTAAAAGAAGTCATTATTCTGAAAACTTCTGCATGGACCCTCCAGGCCATCTCAAAGGGAGGCCAAAGCATGTACCCAAAATACCAGAAATCACTGCTTTTCTTTAAGTGATCACTTTTCTTCCACATTTAAAAGGGCTGAGATATTAGAAGCAACTTTACAGTTGATTTAAGCCAGCTAATACAAGACAATTGCAGTGTGCCTCTGAGACCATAAAAGAAACAGCAGCTACTTACCGTTATAGTTTTTTTTTTCCCGAAAGGTGTGTTGTCTCTGACAGCTGCTAAGAGTCCCTTCCCCCTTCCCACTAAGGAACATGAAGGCTAGTCTAAGTTTTTTCTTCCCTGTCATTTCCTCACACAGGCCTGGAAAATTTAGAGAAATTCTATAATAAGTTCCTAATATAGCCACAAGAGGGTACAGGCCTTCTTAAGAGGGTCACATGATTTTATACTGACATTCAGAGCAAGACTAAAAGCCCTTTCATCTCTGAACAGCTTAGAAGCTCATGGAACCTACTATAACAGCTGACAGTGACAATTCTACCATCTTTGGAGAAATCTATTTTTTCCCCTTAGAGAATAAATGAATCCATAAGAAGAATACATCAAAATTGAAACATTAAATTCTATATTATAAATATCAGCATCTATATTCAGAATAGTCTGATGTAATAAATCATTTATATGAGCACTTCTGGAGGAAAAGAAAAGAAAGATCAAAGCAGGATAGATCGTCGACTATACCTTAATAAAGCTGAGGGGAAATTTTATATTTATTTATTGCGGTACTGGAGATTAAACCCAGGGCATTCTACCTCCGAGCTACACTCCAAGCCCTATTTTTTATTCTTTGTTTTGAAACAGGGTCTCACTAAGTTGTGGAGGGCCTCACTAAGTAGCTGAGGCTAGCCGCAAACGTGCGATCCTCCTGTCTCAGCCTCCCAAGTACTGGGATTACAAGTGTGCGCCACCATGCCCGGCTCTATCCTGCTTTTTTTAAAAAAAAAAAAAGCCAGGCATGGTGGCGCACACTTGTAATCCCAGTACTTGGGAGGCTGGTTCATGGCCAGCCTCAACACTTAGTAAGGCCCTCCACAACTTAGTGAGATCCTGTTTCAAAATAAAGTATAAAAAATAGGGCTTGGGGTGTAGCTTGAAGGTAGAATGCCCCTGGTTTCAATCCCTGGTACCTCAAAAAAAAAAAAAAAAAAAGGCAGGATAGAAATCAAATAGTTAAAACACAGAAATGCTAGGAAAACATAACCATGACTGTTAGACTGTTTAACCTCGCTTCAGAAGTTAGGTGTCACCTCAGAGGCTGGGGCTACACCGGGGGTTGTGGGGCTGTTGTAAGGCTTC
Organism: Glis glis; assembly: GCA_004027185.1. Lineage (NCBI taxonomy): Eukaryota > Metazoa > Chordata > Mammalia > Rodentia > Gliridae > Glis > Glis glis. The sequence goes on along the minus strand of PVJS01053233.1, from coordinate 1,266 downwards.
CAGTGGATGTTTTCTTGTTGTTTGTTGTAGTATTGAAGATTGAACCCAAGGGTGCTCTACCACTGAGCTTACATCCTCAGCCCTTTTTATTTTTATTTTGAGACAGGGTCTCACTAAGTCAACAAAGATAGCCTCAAACCTGCGATCCTCCTGCCTCAGCCTCCCAAGTACCTGGGATTACAGGTATGTGTCACCATGCCTGGCTTTCTAGTGAACTTGTAAAAAGACATTCCCAGTAACTCAGCTGCAGTTACTGAGCAAAACCCTATACTATACTATCAGTTCAAAAATTTATTCATTGATAACACTGTGTCCCTCTATCTTATAAAATTTGTTAACATGTGTGTTTAAAATTATTGCTCTAAAATGTTTTATCCTGATATAATTATATGTTCTTTTATAAATTCTAAAGTTTAAATTTTCTCATAATAAAGATGTGGGCAGCTGCCAAGAGGAGACTATGCATTTAATTTCTAGCAATACACCTAAAGCCAACCTCAGGAAAAAAGAGCTCGCCAAGACAAAAAACTACACCACCTAACTACAGTTAAAGAAATGTTTATTTGGTGGGTATGGTGGTACACATCTATAATCCCAGTACTTGAGAGAGGCTGAGACAGGAGGATTGCAGGTTCAAGGCCAGCCTCAGCAATTTAGCAAGACCCTCAGCAACTAAGCAAGACCCTGATTCAAAATAAACAAACAGGGCTGGGGGTGTAGGTCAGAGTAGAATGCCCCTGGGTACAATCTCCAGTACCAAAAAAAAACAGAAAGAACTTTTATTAATCATCTCTATAACTGGCAAGTCACAGAGAATGACAGACTTTTCTAACTTTTCTTTCTGTCAAAGCAGATGAATGTACTTTTAGAGTTCTAGCAAAGTAAATGTTTTTAAACTATAAGATATACATAGCTGGGCATGGTGGCACACACTTGTAATCCCAGTACTTAGGAGGCTGTGACAGGAGGATCGCAGGTTTGCGGCCAGTCTCAGCTACTTAGTGAGGCCCTCTGCAACTTAATGAGACCCTGTTTCAAAATAAAGAATAATAAATAGAGCCGGGGGTGGTGGCGCACGCTTGTAATCCCAGTACTTTGGGAGGTGGAGACCGGAGGATCTGGGTTCGCTGCCAGCCTCAGCTCGCTCTCTCTCTCTCTCTCTCTCTCTCTCCTTGGTGAGGCCCTCCGCAACTTCGTGAGACCCGGTTTCAAAATAAAGTATAAAAAATAGGGCCGGGGGCATAACGCGGAGGTAGAACACCCCTG
>PVJS01053232.1:0-13355 GCA_004027185.1 Glis glis | reverse complement strand
CAAAAAAAAAAAAAAAAAAAAAAATTGGGGGCATAGTGTCAGAGGTGCTGTACTCGTATTAAAATCATTTGCACTAGCTTTTCAAAATCTGTACAATTAGGTCCTTTCTTCTAGACTGTCATATGGTGAAAGTTAGAGATTGATAGCACACCCCCAGCCTAACTTACAGTATGTAAGGTCTACAAATAGGTGTGTATTATATTCTACTCTTGTATTTTTTTATCTTGTTTGCAAGTAGTTTTTGGATACCAACACTATTCAGATGGGTAAGAATATTTTTCACACACATATATAAAAGTCTTTAATATGCAAACCTAGGATATACTCTTTAAAATGACATTTTGGTCAAAAAGCAAGCATGTGGTTATTGCTAGACATAAAATAAATAAATTTGTTTGGGAAAACCCCTTTTTAGTTCCTTTGTAAAACAGTAGTTAATGAAGATAAAATCAGTCTTGATTTGGGTCAAACTTTAATTTTTATTTATCAGACACACATCACTTGGAACACTGCATTAAAAATTGAATAACTATTATATGGGTGAAGAAATGTCATAAGACATGAAAAAAGTCTTTATAAAATATACAGCCATAATAGTCCTCCAAACTACACCCTCAGCCCTATTTTATTTTTATTTGGAAACAGGGCCTTGCTAGGTTGATGGGAGTCTCATTACTTGCTGAGACTGTCCTCAAACCTGTGATCCTCCTGTCTCAGCCTTCCAAGTACTGGGATTACAGGCGAGTGCCACCACGTCTGGCTCATATTTATATTTTCATAATTGTTTTTGGTTTGTTTGTTTGTTTGGTTGGTTGGTTGGTTGGTTTTGTTTTTTTTTTTGTGTGTGTGGTAGTTGGGATTTAACCCAGGGGCATTCTACCTCTGAGTTATACCCCCATCCCTTTTTATTCTTTGTTTTTGAAACAGGGTCTTGCTAGGTTTCTGAGAGTCTCACTAGGTTGATGAGGCTCTCCTTGAACCTGCAATCCTCCTGTCTCAGTCTCCCAAGTACTGGGATTACACTTGTGCACCACCACTCCCAGCTTTCATAATAGTTTTTAATATTCCTTGCAGAAGAGCTCAATATTTATTTACTGAACTCAGTCACAGGTATGCTTAAACCAACATAAACTCCATCTTTGTACATTTCATTTTTATTCTCTATCTCTATCAATAGTTTTGGCCTTAAGGTCATTTTTTTCCGTAAAACTTATGTAAATGTTTATGGGCCATTTCTTGTAGTTCTTCATAGATTACAAGCTGCTAAGTAGATGAGAAATATATAGCATAGTTTCCTTATTTGTATTAATGCCTGGAACTAATGTTTGAGTGTGTGGACTAGGTATCATTCAGAGGAGTAATGTTTTGACCATCCCACAAAGAAAGAAAGAGCCGGGCGTGGTGGCGCACGCTTGTAATCCCAGTACTTTGGGAGGCGGAGACTGGAGGATCCAGGTTCGTGGCCAGCCTCAGCTTTCTCTCTCTCTCTCCCTGTCTCTCTTTTTCTCTCTCTCTCTACTTAGTGAGGCCCTCCACAACTTTGTGAGACCCGGTTTCAAAATAAAGTATAAAAAATAGGGCTGGGGGTGTAGTGCGGAGGTAGAACGCCCCTGGGTTCAATCCCCGGTACCGCAAAAAAAAAAAAAAAAAAAAACCCACAAAGGAAGAAAGGATGCCCCACCCCAAATTTGGTTCGGATGTTGAGACTGATGATGTTACCCCTGCAACCAGATGGTTTGATGAGACTTTGGGAGAAGAATGAGATGGACTCCTGAGCAGGCCCAGAAATGGTTGAGGAGAGCAGAAAGCATCAACTGGCTTGGTCTTAATTTGGGTAGGGGCTGGCTCTGGAGTAAGGTTTTCCATGTACAGGAAGTATAAATTTCCCTTTGAGATGTATCATGGATTTTTCTGGAAGTGGAGCAGAAGAGTGTGTTGGGGTTTGAAAGCTGTCAATAGTCAAATGTCAAAAGTGGAGTCAGACCCTGTTACAAATCACCCCTGGTGTTTGATGACTTGATTGTTCCTTATTTCGCTCATAATTTGAATTTTAAAATATTATGACTTGTAGCCTGTGGTTGGCAGGGAGCTCCTTTGAATGCTTCGTCCAGTAGCCTAGTGTGGAGTACTTTGAAGAAGTGATATGTGTCTTGCTCACCTTAAATGATTCCTAGAACTCTGAAGGGGATAAGTATGCTTTCATTATGCTTGCATTGTGGCTTTAATATGTGCAGAAACATATGTGACCTTGAATTTTATTTTATCTATATATGAGGCAAGAGATTTGCAGAGCTCTTTACTGCATGGTGGGAACTCAACTGCTGCCATTGTCTGGACCAAATAGAACACAGACAATAGCCCCGAAGTCTATAAAAATGTATAAATGAAGCCTATTGTTATCCAGGGCATCAGGTGCCAAGATGATTCCCCAAAGTTTAACCAATTTGTGCTGACCTTTTAGTCCTGTCCTTTACCAGGATGTCCTCTTACAGGTTCAAATGTAGTTTTCTAGCAAGTTTCATCACATAAATGGTGATAACTGCCATGCATACACTGTCCACTCGGTTGATTCCAAAAGCTCCCTAAGTAGCCAAGGGATCTGGGATAAGGGCAACCTGTTCCAATACCATGGCATCTGACAAGGGGCTGAGGACAAGGGAATCATCCCGTCTTGTAGAAGGAATATGCCAGAAGGCACAAGTTTGGCTCTTTACTGCAGGTACCATTTCATTTCATCAAGATGGCCTTGGTGGCCACGCCAAACTTGCATGGTGCTGCTCCATGACCCAAAGCATCATGGGACACTGAGTGCAGGGAGTCACTTTTGGAAACCTTAACTTTTATATTGGACAGACAAAAGGTCCTTGTGATCCTATTTTGCCAAACTGATGCTCTTTGCCAAAGATTTAACTTAATTTATTATTCATTGGATCAGAACATCCATGCCTACTGTAGAATATTTTAGAACAATGAGTCTGTGCCCATGAGAAATTCAGGCAAGGCAATTGTTCTGATGATTAGAATGAGGAGTGTCTATTGTTCTTTAACTTTATATTTGAAAGCATCCATCCCCTACCCCCAAGAATATAGAAATTACCTTAATTTTAGGGCAATTCCCAAATTTAGGGTACTTTCTTTAAATCTAGTGGGATTTCTACTTAATACTGTAATTTGAGCCCCAACCAATAAGCCTCTGAAGGTTAGCCAATTGATATACCTTAGAAGATGATAAAGTTAACATGGAAATTATATTGTAGATGCACAAGTCCATTCAGCTCCCTTTTATCATTTTGTGTTACAAATTATTTTAGGAAGCTAAGAATTTCCAAGTGGGATGAATTATAGACCACCATTTGTTTTTTATTTCCTCTTATGTATTCATTTTGTTGTTGTTATTGTTGTTTTTGTTGCTTTTATTATTGGTTTCTTTGTGTAATTTGAGGCTTACCCTCTACTGTGCTCATATTTTTAAGCCTCTTCCTTTAGAGATTCTCAAATCACTATCCTTAGGATATGGGCTTACCTAACAACAAGTTGCTTTATAAGGTCTTAAGTACCCTAGGCCTAAATTGAGTTTAAATTAACACCTTAACTTTGTAAAGATATAAAATTGAAATGATGAGTTAATGGAGGCAGAATCTACCATAAGTAAACTTAATGTTTATAGAATTACACATGGAACTGAAAGATACCTAAGACACCACATGGAGGAAATACGCCATTTTTAAATTAGGAAATGAAGTCAAGATTGGAATAGTTTTCATTATTTCACCAAGTTATTAGCTTTTTAAAAAGCTATTGTGTAAACCCAAATTTCTTTAGTGACTCTTAGGCTTTAGAATTTAGAGTTTCACTACTAGACTTTAATAATTGGAGAGATGTCATGAAAGTCAGAAGAAGTTTTTGTTTTTTTGCGGTACCGGGGATTGAACCCAGGGGCGTTCTACCTCCGCGCTACACCCCCGGCCCTATTTTTTTATACTTTATTTTGAAACCGGGTCTCACGAAGTTGCGGAGGGCCTCACTAAGTAGAGAGAGAGAGAGAGAGACAGGGAGAGAGAGAGAGAGAGAGCTGAGGTTGGCCGCGAACCCGGATTCTCCGGTCTCCGCCTCCAAAAGTACTGGGATTACAAGCATGCGCCACCACGCCTGGCTCAGAAGAAGTATTAATACCACTATTTTATAAGAATCTCATATAATGCACTGAAGGTCATAAAATATCCACATAATATAGTTGTAAATACATTCTAGTTATTTGATTCCAAATGCGGCATTGTTTGGACTACATGATAGCTTATTTTCTAATTACTTCTGTGATTCTGAAAATATTTTGACAATGCATGTAAATACAATGTAAATCTCCTTTTTCTCTTGACTGTGATTATAGACTATATTAACACATAAAATTGAGCTTTTAGAAATGTATGAAACATATTTCTGTTGATATATTTAAATAAAAAATTCCACTGGACTCAGAATCAATAGCCATGGTACATGTGGACTTAAATATGGATGATCTGTCACATATTCTCATAGTTTAACCATTCTTTAATGGAATACATTAGATAGGAATTCTTTTATAAAATATTCAGCTAACATATCTTCAGTGCTTTTTTTTCCTTTCTTAGCAAAAATTCTGAATGTCTTCGATCATAAATCAGATAGTCCCATTTTAAAGTATCGTGAAACCTATAAAACTATTCTTAAGGGAGTCATGAATCCAGATTACATATAGTCATTTTCGAACTTCTAGAAGAATTGATTTATTTTACAACCCCATTTTGTTCCATATTTGTTCAGTAACCTATGACATAAATAAGGGATTGATAAAAAAAATTGTCAGATAGGGAATTCAAATTCAAATGCTTTGAGAATTCAAATTATGGAACCAAGAATTCAAAGCTTTTAAGTAGTAGAAGTGATGTTTAAAACCAGGCACGTCTGATGCCAGAACTCTTGCTTTTAACCATGTAACTGATCATTCTGATTCTATCAGGAAAAGGTCCTAAAGTAAAGGCACCATTGTATTTCCCATATTAACCATTTCTACTAGATCATGATGCAGTGTTCAAAATAGAGTAGAATTGCAAGCAGAGGAAGAAATAGCATCACGAAACTAAATTTATAAATGGACCTCCTTTTTTTAGGGGGGTTGATAGTAGGGATTGAACCTGGGGACATTATCACTTCAAGCTACACTCCAACCTTTTTTTGTTCACTTTGAAACAGGCTTTCGCTAAGTTGCTGAGGCTGGCCTTGAACATGCAATCCTCCTGTCTCAGCAAGTACTGGGATTATAGGAATTTGCCACCATGTCCATCTGGAACTCCTTTTAAAACATGCACACACATATACACACACTCACATTTATCACTCATATAGTAGAATAACTAATGTTTATTCCCAAAGTTACTGATATTATGGATAATTCTTACTTGTATGTTTTAATACTATCATATATGAAATTTAGAGTTCATGTGTTTTCTTCATATATTAATGCATTATATGAATTTTCACAAGACTTCACTATAAGGTAGAAGATGAACATTGCTATTCTCAATTTAGGTAGATGCCATACATTTCTGTTATAAAAATAGCTAAAAATATCCAAAGAAGCACTCAAATTTGATTATCTTAATATACAAATTTAATGTACTTTTCGTTATCTAATGTTGGCAGGATGGAAGATAGGAATGTAAATCCAAACATGTAAAGAATGATCTATGTGTTTTGGTTTTGATTTCTTAAAATGAATACCCAAATTCTTCTAATTCCTTTTTTTTCTACTTCAGGTGAAATTTACAAAAAGATGTTCCTTATTTTATGGGATTATTGGAAAAAAGGACTTGTGATTCTTAGTGATCTTTATATGTAAATCATAACATTCCCTTCCTTGGAGATTTCAAAATGATGATGAAATCACATCTAATATTGCTTAACTAGTGTGTACATAATTTCAGTTCACATTTTAGATGTATGTTTACATAAAGCTTCGTACGCATGACCAAGGAGAAGCATTCACAAGGAAAAATCGTGTTTCACCCCCTGCTTGAAAGAGAAGCAAATTCTTACCCTCTCCTATAAAATATCCATTAGCTTATGGATCTATGACTTAAATTATAAGAGACATTATATGAACTTAACATCCTGAGCATTTGGTCTGGAGAAATTGCTATTTTTTACATATTTGTAAAAAGGTCAAATTATTACTCATAGAGAATTATGACTAGAAAGAGTGTCAGAAAGATCAAATAAACTTAAGATTATGATTTAACTCTGCAAACAAGTGTTATATATGAGTAAACTAATATATTTTCATTTCTGCTACAAAGTACACATAAATTGCTGAACAAAGATTGATATTCTTTATTGATGATAGCTATTACTCAAGAATTTGTCTTCTACTTCCACAGAAGAAGATTTTCAGCATATTATCAAGTAGGTGAGAATAGAGAAGGTTAAGAATTATATAGGTACCCATCATTGCAAAACCATGATATTTAAAATTTAACACTTTCATCTTAAGTTCTAATAGATAAAATATGGTTTCCAAAAATTTTAAATCAATAACCTGTCATCATGAAGATATAAATGTTAAAGAAATTATTTTGCTATCGCTCTAATATAGTACGGTCTTATAGCAGAAATTTTAATGAATATTTGAATTTTTGGTTGAAGTGTGAGATAATTTCCTAACATGCTACTGAGAGTTGTGTGTAAGGCAATGACTTAGCCTCCATAATTTATATTCACATTTAAAGGATTTTATTGGATCTACTTCCTGACCTTACTTACATTGGTAATTCTATTACTTTGAAAGCCAGTAATAAATACATGTTAGAGCTGAAGTTCAAGCTTCCATCCACAGGAAGGAAACAGTTAACAGATTCGCGAATGCAGCTCTTAATGGAATTCTGGAAGCTGTTCATTTGCATGTGCATGTTTTTAGAAAGTAAATTTTTCTTCTTTGATGATTATTACATTTCATATGGCTTCCTAGTATGGAAATCAAAAATATTGAAACAGTGAACTTTTACTTGTGAATGGCCTATAATCAAAGGAGAGATTCTTACTCTAAAAATCAGATTTGGTAGCAAAAGAGTAAGTTCGAAAAGATTTTGTGAGTTGTTCATTGTTTTTCCCTACTATGGGGAATAACCTGATTTAAGTTTCAGTTGTGATTCTACAAGGCATTTGTGAAACATTACTATTCACACCCTTTTTTTCTTAGAATATTTCCTGAAGTATTTTAATCAGTATACCATATGGTGAAAAAATAATGCATGAGTTAAAAAAATGCTTTTTGAGCCGGGCGTGGTGGCGCACGCTTGTAATCCCAGTACTTTGGGAGGCGGAGACCAGAGGATCCGGGTTCGCGGCCAGCCTCAGCTCTCACTCTCTCGCTCTCTCTCTCTCTCTCTCTCTCCCCTTAGTGAGGCCCTCCGCAACTTCGTGAGACCCGGTTTCAAAATAAAGCATAAAAAATAGGGCCGGGGGGCGTAGCGCGGAGGTAGAACGCCCCTGCATTCAATCCCCGGTACCACAAAAAAAAAAAAAAAATGCTTTTTGTCTTCTTCTGAGGCATGAGAGAGTTAAAAAATTCACATTTTATAAAATTCATTCCAGTGCCACCATTAGAAAAAGCAATAATTTAAAAACTTTTAAAATATTATTAATTCCAAAACTAAAATAATTTTCATAATAGTTGCTTGAATTGCATTGTAAATACTTACAGTAGATTTTTTAAAAGGCTATTACGTGGCCTGTATCTGGATGGATTTATAAAATACCTAGATTTTTTTGTTTGTACATTTATTTTTTTATTTTATTTTATTTTATTTTATTTTTTTGCGGTACCGGGGATTGAACCCAGGGGGAGAGAGAGAGAGAGAGAGAGAGCGAGCTGAGGCTGGCCGAAAACCCAGATCCTCTGGGATTACAAGCGCGCGCCACCATGCCCGGCTTGTTTGTACATTTAAAACAACTATATATTTTCCATAATTTATAGTCAAAAAAAGAATAAAAAATTAGATTTCATAAAAACTTCTATTGGATGATGTATATGTTTTATCTGGTTCATTTATAAACTCAAGAAAATATTTTTCTATAATATTTTTAGTAACTAACCATTAGAATCAACGGTTATGATTTTGTTTTTTCTATGGAAACCGATGAGTAAGTGTATTACTATGCCAAGGTTTAGCAAATGAATCTTATTTCAACTTCTGGCTATGCATATTCCGAAAGTATCTAACTATCAATACCCATTTCCTTTCAAGTCTCAAATATCGATCAGTGTGGAAGATTGGGAAGACACCAAGGACTCCAAAGAGCTGGGGCACCACCGCAGCAACCACCGCAATTCCACGTCCAGCGACCAGTCGGACCACCCCTTGCTGCGGAGAAAGAGCATGCAGTGGGCCCGCAGGCTGAGCAGGAAGGGCCCAAAGCACTCCGGTAAAACAGCTGAGAAAATCACCCAGCAGCGGCTGAACCTCTACCGGAGGTCAGAAAGACAAGAGCTTGCTGAACTTGTGAAAAATAGAATGAAACACTTGGGTCTTTCTACAGTGGGATATGGTAGGCTCCTTACCACTACTGTCTATATGGATTTGTGATTTCTTGCCATTCATTAGTTGTTATGAAGTTGGTTCAGGTTTAGTAAAAAATAATGGGGTTTTGTTTCAAAGGTCCATTTGTAGGGACTGATGATACATATCTAAATTCCTTTGGGACATATAAGAAATAAAAATTAAAATGCTAGAAATGTTAGGCATTCATTTAGCCCCCTGTGCATTATTCCGAACCCTTTACATATGTTGATTTTAATTTTCACAAAAATTCTGAGCCAAATCCTATGTTTCCATTTTAGGGGCCAAGAAACTAAGCCAAGTAACTTGCTCATTAACTTGTTAATAGCAGACATTTACGTGTAGTCTCTTGGGCTCCAAAGTATCCCTTACACATACACACACACACACACACACACACACACACACACAACATTAAGGTTCATCTACAGCTGGTATAATTAGTTACTTGCTAGTGCCTCAAATTAATTGTATCTCAGGCCCTATAATAAGATGTGTGTGTGTGTGTGTGTGTGTGTGTGTGTGTGTGTACATACGTACATATGCTATATACATATAATAATTGCAGATACATAGAAAAAGCTTAAATAAATAATGCACAGATAACTTCAGAGATATCACTTATCATTGTATTAATGTTATTTTAAGAGAAATATTGTCAACTTAGAGGAAAATCCCATGATAAATAATGTTTGTTGCTTACATATAACTTGGGTAAGCCAGGACCTAGAAACTGTCAGTATCATGTGGGTTAAGGATAAAATAGAATGCAGTGCATATTTGCCCCCACCTCCTCTTTATTTTTTAAAGTCTCATCATGAGACAACATTCATAGGAAGAAATTTTAATCATTAAATTATGGTTTAAGAGAAGTTCCCTGTGTTTCTTTGAACAAGGGGAAAAAACCATATTTACTGGGTACTTACTCATATGCCAGGAACTATGTACATTTTTTCATTGATACTTATAACTCTGATTAGATAAGCATCTCATTTTACCCTTCAAGAATTTGACTTTCAGAGATTTAAAACCTTACAGAAGGATACACAGATGAAATGTGTTAGCGTAAGGATTCCATATGTAGTTAAAATTGATAATTATATTTGACTCATTTAAATATAGTACAATCTCATCTGTGACCAGTAATTTTAATATAGCCACACTTAATGTCTGACATTAAGAACTAAATTAAAAGAATGAAATAATCTTCATTTTAGAAATTCACTAATAGATATTTGCTAATTCAATGGCATTAAGTATGATTTAATTTCTTAAAGGATTAAAGTCCTATATTTATGTGCTAGTTATTATTAAGCTACTTTTTCTTTAAATGAGAATTTCTAGTAAATGATTTCTTATCCAAGTTCTACTTGTATTTTCAAGAGCATTGTAACCACACGCTGGTCCTGTAAGCAATATGGCGGGTAACGATTTGATTCTTAGACATAAATGTGCATGAGTTCAATGCATGGCAGAATCATCAGAGAAAGTATCATGTTTTGCTAAATTAAATTCTATCAGGAATCTTGGATTTAGTTATATTATATGCCTTATTTCTATTATAACTTGTGAATGTTATTATGCTCACAACAATTCTTACAGGATGGAAGAAGAGATTCTGTGCACCTCCTTTCTCCCTCTTTCCTTATTTCTTTCTTCCTTGCTGTCTCCATTTTATCCATTTATTTATGAGTGGATGTATCAATCCATTCTACAACCATGTACTGGACACCTTTAATTGCATAGTGGTTATGAAAACAGCACTTGGAATCTAACATATCATGGGCCTCTGGACTTCTCCTTTTATTCCTAATTCACAATAATTCATCCACTCAACAGATATTAATGGGCCATCTATCAGTACCAGTCTTGCTCTATACACTGGGAATGGAACAATGTCTATTCTGACAAGACCTCTGCATTCATATAGCTCATAATCTAGTATCAGGCCAATAAATTAGTTCAATTTCTTAACCTTTCTGAACCTATTTTCTCAACTGTGAGATGAAAATAATATCTTTATCAGGTTTATTGTAAGAGGACAATTGGGATGATGATTAATAAAGTGCTTAGCCAAGCATTTGCCAATACTAAATACAATAGATTATCATATTTATGACTAAGCTTCATACAAGAAAACAGTAAAAGTTTTGGCTCACCTCCAAAACACAAAACAAAACAAAAACATGCTTTGCACCTTTGGTGACTTTAACCATGAGTCATAATATGATTTTTTCTGAGGAGGTCTGTCTACTCTGAGACAAACATGTTACCTTTACTCACTAGATGTGGGATGCTAAGGAGAGCAAAAGGAAAGTATTGAAATAGCATTCTTCAGGGATATAGTTTGATCACTGAGTGCATACTAGTGATATTCACAGAAATTGAAGAAGACAAATACATTGAGGTAAAGACAGTGCATTTAATTTGTGTAATACAAGACTTCTACAGGGTGAATCTCTGTAAAAAGATAGATTTCTTCTGTTTGATGTTCAAAAACAAAAGAAACAAAAAAATGAGATGTGTATATAGGCTAAAGTCTATTCATCAGCATATAGATCTTAATTAAAGCTGTAGGAGTAGAGGGAAAAGCCCACAGATGAGGGACCATTAGAAAAATCTCAAGCACCCACATTGATGGAAAATTAAGCAAAGTCTAGAACTGAGTGCCACAAATATATGCCATTGTACAGTAGCATATTTTTAATTCATGGCATGTTTTGTCACGACATTGACTCCTTATATACTCAGAAGGGCAAATGGGACCTGGATTAGGCAGAGCCATCCCACAGACTGGTAACTCCAGGAATAAGCTGTTTCCTTTTTTATCCCAAATGCTGTACAACTATCATGTCCTGTGTCTTCCATGATGTAAAAATATGTTCAAAAGAAAAATAGAAAAAATATAGAAATAAAAGGGGATGTCTTGGTATGCTAAAAAGTAATAGAAATAAAGTGAGCTCTATAAGAACAGTATTAGTTGAGCAAAAAGGATAAAATCCAGATTTGAGTAGCTGAAGGAGTGATAGCAGGCAAGGATTTGGCAGAATAGATTTAAATATAGTAGGTTAGGATTAACTATAAGTAACCAAAGAGGTGAGCATGGTTTAAACAAAATTGAATATTTTTATTTCTTGTTCAAATCAAGACACTTGAGATATTTAGTTCAAGGATGGCAGGGCCTAAATGTATTGGAAAGTCAGTCTTTTATTATTCCACCATCATTTTGGCCACATTCCCCTCATAAGGATAGAGAGCGGGACCTCTCTTACCAGGTAGTTGCACACACACCATTTTTATGCTGCCCCATTGGCAAAGATGTATGTTTTATTTAGGCGGCCCAGATCATTTTTTACGAAAGATAAGAATGAAACCATGTAATTGCTAGAAGGCAAATCACCACATAATTCCCTACTTCTCTCATGGGGAATCTTATAATATTTAATTTTTCATTTCATTGAAGTAGAAATTTTAATTTTGAAATCTGAAATTTAAAAATTTAAATATTAATTTTTCATTTCATTGTAATATAAATTTTAAAATAATGGTGTTAGCGTGTGTTTGTTTTTATTTTTGCTCCTTTAAGAGCACATCCTGGAGATCACTAATATAAAATACAATATAAAAACAGTCCTTGTTTCTCCGTACAGTTGCCGAATACTCCATTATGCCGATGTCCTAGTCTATTCAATTAGGACATCTATCTCTCTTGTCATTACAAACAGATGTGCAATGAATGAGCCTATACATACATCCCTTTATATTTTTCCCAGTATATCTTTGGAATGGATTTCTAAAATTGAGATTACTGGATTAAAGATGAACTATGTATGTAATTTTGCCTGTTGCCCAGGTTTCCGTTCTTGGATATGTGCTATTTAGTATTTCGTTTTTATAATTGACTAAAGTCTATTCTTTTTTTTTTTTTTTTTTTTGGCGGTACCGGGGATTGAACCCAGGGACGTTCTACCTCCGCGCTACACCCCCGGCCCTATTTTTTATACTTTATTTTGAAACCGGGTCTCACGAAGTTGCGGAGAGCCTCACTAAGTAGAGAGAGAGAGAGAGAGACAGGGAGAGAGAGAGAGAGAGAGAGAGAGAGAGAGTGAGCTGAGGCTGGCTGCGAACCCGGATCCTCCGGTCTCTGCCTCCCAAAGTACTGGGATTACAAGCGTGCGCCACCACTCCCGGCTCCTAAAGTCTATTCTTTATTCATATTTCCTTGTTTTTTTTTTATATTTTTATTGGTGCATTGTAGTCTCACATCACAATGAGTATCAGTTTGGTGTTAACATACATGCACACAGCTCTTGGTGTCCCTCCCCCTGCCGCCCCCCCCACATGTAGCACTGAGAATGATGTTGGTATAATCTCATATATACACATTGTTTATGACAGTAATTCCATAGATTCACTTCTTTCTTGCCCTTCTCCTTCTCTTGTACCCCTTCCCTTGCACCACTGAGGGTTCTCCATTGTCATTGGAGTCCCTTTTGTGTCCCCACTACTCCCTAGGTTGTGCATATTAATGAAAACATATGTCCCTTCTATTTTTGTGATTGGCTAATCTCACTGAACATAATGTTCTCCAGATCTTTCCATTTTCTTGCAAATGCTGTTATTTTGTTCTTCTTTATTGCTGAGTAGAATTCCATTGTGTGTATTTCCCATAATTTTGTAATCCATTCATCTGTTGATGGACATCTAGGTTGGTTCCATAATTTGGCCACTGTGAATTGTGCTGCTATGAACATGGGTATGCAT
>PVJS01053231.1:0-13355 GCA_004027185.1 Glis glis | reverse complement strand
CAGGGGCATTCTACCTCCGAGCTACACTCCCGGCCCTATTTTTTATACTTTATTTTGAAGCTGGGTCTCACGAAGTTGAGGAGGGCCTCACTATGTAGCTGAGGCTGGCTGCGAACCCAGATCCTCCGGTCTCAGCCTCCCAAGTACTGGGATTACAAGCATGCGCCACCACGCCCAGCCCCTGATTAACCAGATATAAATCCAGGCTCCCACACACCCTTCCTCAGGTTCAAATAATTTGCTAGAGCAGCTCACTGAACTTGGGAACACTTACTTATTTTACACCAATTATAAGGATAGTTCAGAGGACACAGGGCAAAGTATGAGGGGAGGGGCACAGAGCTTCCATGCCCCCGGCCCTGAGCATACCATCCTCCAGGCACCTCCATGGGCTCAGCTGTCCTGAAGGTCCCAAACCCCATCCTTGTGGGTTTTATGGGGGCCTGGTTGCATGACTGATGACATTGTGGGCACTGTGAGGTCTGGCCATGAGGTCATGCCAGAGGAGGACCAAGAACAAAGACACAAGGAAAGAGAAACACCCTCTGACCATTGCCCTGCCCCGAGATGACCTGGCCACTAGCACACCAACCAGCGGCTTACACGACTACTCCTGCACCCCCTCTTCCGTGCCCCATAAAAAGCCTCTAGCCTGTAAGGAGGCAGGCTTCTGACTCTCGCGGGCTCTCTCCCCGGTCAGATGCCTCCTTCCAGGTTTTATTCCAAAATAAAGCCTGTTCCCTGCTGTCGAGCCGTGTTTTCTTTGACCCATACACCCCAACAGACATCATTGGCCATGGGTGATCAGCTCAGCCCTGAGCCCCCCCAGGTGGAGGATGGGACTAGATGTCCCAAGCTGCGAATCCTGCCTTGCTCTTGCAGGTGGACAGCCCCCAGCCATCTTGTTAGCACACAAAAGATACTTTCACCACTCCGCAGATCCCAAAGGCCTTAGGGCCTGTGTGCCAGGAATGGGGCAGAGACCAAATATGTATGTCTCATATGTCACAGCATCTCAAGAGAAGAAGAAGTGCAAGTCCATGAAACCAGGATTTTGGTCCCCTCTGCTGCCCAGCACATTATTTCTCCTCTCTGGGCCTCAGTTTCCCCATCTGTCAGTGAGGAGATTGAGGGAGCAGATCTCAGGGTGCTGGGTTTTCCTCTGAGCCCCCATCTGTCCACTGGCTCTGCCGGGCCGCCTGGCTCGGGTGCGCTGGGCCCTGGGCTGCAGCGGGTCCCTGGCTGACCCTCTGTCTCGTTTCTTTCGCAGGCTCTGTACATGTTCTACGCCTTGGCCATAGTGTGCGACGACTTCTTTGTCCCGTCCCTAGAGAAGATCTGTGAGGTATGCGGGAGGGACTTGGGACTGAGGACATGTGTCACATAAATGACAGAGCGAGAAGGCCGGAACTGGGGTGTGGGGGCACTCTGATCGTGGAAACCATCACACTCAGCCCCTGGTGTCTGCCCTATGGTAACCCCTCACTCTGAAGCCCCAGTCATTGTTGTTGGTGGCCTCCCCTCCCAGAGCTAGGCAGAGGCAACCACTGCTGGTGGGAAGTCATCACCCAGAATATCAGGCTCCGGGCAGGGCAGGGCAGGGCGCAGGTGGCAGACCTGGCCAGTGAGAGCATGGGGCGGCCCACACCTGTATAGACACGTGTCCCATGTGCCCTAGGTGGCAGGTTGTGGTGGGAATTTGAGCTGGGGGCTCCCGGAGGATGCCGAGCTGTGGCCGCAGGGACCCCCTCTCCTTACCTTCACGAGCTGCCTGTTCTCTCTTTATTTATTCTTTTACTTTCTTTTCCTGTTTCTCTCCATATACCAGCCTCTGGTCTACCGCATCACTCTGGGGAAAGTGCCCTTTGTGGGCAGCAAGTGTGCATGCAGGTGCTTGGGCCTCGCCAGTCCTCCACTCCCAACTGCTTGGGCCATGTCGTCATGGTGACCCTGCCACTGGCACACCGGCTGTTAAACAGGTGCCCGCTGCCGGGCACAGCTTGCAGTGCTCAGTGTCACTGCAGAGTAGAGTATGGCTGCTTTGGACCTGGAGAAAACCCGCCAAGGCCCCTCCCTCCCCCAGCTCCCCCTTGCTTCTCCCTGTCCCTCCCTTGCTCAGATGGCGCCGGGGTGCTAGCGTGGTGGGCTCCACCCAGGGCCCCGCGGAGTGGAGTGCCGGGTCGGCAGCTACTGCAAGAGGCCTGCCCCCGCTTCTGCCTATCAGAGGCAGTCGTCAGGGAAACTCAGCACACGCCCAGGCATCCCCAGGCCGAGGGCTTGGGGAAGCCGCCGCAGTGGGGTCAGGCCCCTGCCCCTTTGGGCTCGAGAGAATCACATGGAAGGTGGGTGACTGGCAGATGGTGGAGGTACCAGGTCCCCATCAGGGTTACTGTATCCCTGAGGATAGAGAGGTGAGCAAGGGTGGTGGTCTTGGTCCTATAGGTATGGGGCTTAGTGAGAGACATAGAGGACAAGCAAGCCAGAGGGAAGGCAGGAGCATCATAGTTGGGTAGAAACCTGGGAAGGCTTTGTGGAGGAGGCGTTTGGTCTGGGCTTTGGAAGTGGGAGGGATTTCAGCAAGCAAAGAGGAGAGGAGGGGGTCTTACAAGGAAGGGGTGGTCCAGGCAAAGGCGGGGAGGCAGTACAGTCTGGACCTTGCTAAAAGTGGTCGGAGGTGCTTTGCTGCAGAGCCCCTCTGTGGACTCTTCCTCCTTGGCAGGGTTAAGGTGGCCTGGCTTCCTCCTTGGGGATCAGTGCTGTGCCCCAAGCCTGGGTCCAGCTCAGGGCTCTGGCCCTCTGAGGACCCCCTCTGCAGCTGGCTGGTAGGTGGGGAGGTGTGCCAGCCCAGGGCTGCCTTGGTAGCTGCCTAGGGTACTTTGGGAGGGATACTCAAGCCCTGGCCCTGTGTTCTCTGTCAGGGAAGGGGCCTCCATGGCTAGAATGTGGCCTCACCAAGCAGAGCAGGCCTTGACAGAGTGCCCAGCCTTGTCCCATGCCAGCTGATCCTGGAGGCAGGTCCTTTAGGTCTCTGGGGACAGCGGGGTGTCAGCCTGGCATGGAGGAGGCATTCCCGAATTCAGACCCGGGCTGTGTATCAGGGGCTCCAGTTCCTACAACCCCAATCTTCTCATATGGGGCCCCAGAGGTTGTCTCTAGACTAGAGGACCCTCATTGAGCTCCACTGCATACCCCACCCTGTTCCAGAAACTAGGGACCCAAAGATGATAAAGGTCAACCCTGCCCTCACGGTCCAGTGGGGAAGGCAAGTGTGTACCTCACTAACCCTCCTCGTGTGTAGTCCATGTTTCAATGATGGAGAAAAGAACATGCCAGGAGTCCAGGGGGAGTGGCTGGCTGGGGGGGGGGATGCAGGAAAGGCTTCATCAGGGAGACGGAACTCAGTGGGGGGCTTGGAGAATGGACGGAAAGTAGGTGGGTGGGGGCAGGGATTCTAAGTTGAAGTCCGGGCAGAGGGCGGAAGGTGTGTGCTCGGGGCCCAGGGAGGACAGGCTGCCACTGGGATGCAGGATTGCCTGGGATGCAGGATGAACTTCTTGGCTGCTAGAGCATCCAGTTATTTTGTCCGCCTCCCCTTCGTCACACCCTGAGGACCTGTGGTCCCTTCTGTTTCAGAGACTTCATCTGAGCGAAGACGTGGCCGGAGCCACCTTCATGGCTGCGGGAAGCTCCACACCAGAGCTGTTTGCCTCTGTCATTGGTAAGAAATCCCCGGAAGCCTGAGAGGCAGATCCAGAGAGAGCCCAGGCTTGTGGCCCGGAGCAGTGGGCGCGCTTGTTAGCGCTGAGCCTCAATGTTCGCATCTGTGATTCCAGAGAGTCAGAGGGACGGGAAATAGATAAGATTGGCAGCTGCTTAGGGTATGGGGTGCTACTGGGTGGGAGTTTACTTTTGGGGGTGATGAAAATGTTCTAAACTTAGATTGTAGCTGGGCGTGGTGGCACACGCTTGTAATCCCAGTACTTGGGAGGCTGAGACCGGAGGATCCGGGTTCACGGCCAGCCTCAGCTACTTAGTAAGGCCCTCCGCAACTTAGTGAGACCCTGTTTCAAAATAAGGAATAAAAAATAGGACTGAGGGTGTAGCTCAAAGGTAGAATGCCCCTGGGTTCAATCCCTAGTACCACAAAAAATAAAATAAATAAATAAATAAATAAATAAATAAATAAATAAAATTAGATCATGGTTTGGATTGCGCAATTCCATGACTGTGCTAAGCCACTGGATTGTATTCTTTAAGTGGGTGAATTTTGCGGCATGTGAATTACAAGTCCATAAAGCCATTCCAAAATATGGGCGCATCGGAGGAGCTGGTCCCGGGGGCCCCACCTGTCTGGTTGTGCCACTCACTAATGTCACGAGTGCTCTGTTTGACACTAGAGTGACCTCCTTCCCTCAGGACGGGGACACAGGAGGGCGGGGCCGTGCGGTGGGGGCCAGAATCCCTCTCCCCGTTTGCAGGCGTGTTCATCACCCACGGAGACGTCGGCGTGGGCACCATCGTGGGCTCCGCTGTGTTCAACATCCTGTGTATAATTGGCGTGTGCGGACTGTTCGCCGGCCAGGTCAGTCACCTGTCGTCCAGGGGAGGGCTGGGGCAGCAGTGGGTCTCCAGTCAGTCCCGGCCTCTCCGTCCCTGTGGCTTTGAGTGTGTTGGTTCCTCCTCCTCCGAGCTGGTTTCCTCCTGTGTCCATGGCGTCGACTCTCCTTCCCTCCAACGGGCTGGGGGCCTGAGAGGTGCGAGCTGCGTCAGTGACCTTGGCTGGTCCAAGGCCGAGCACACATCTAACGGCAGCAGCCATTTACGAAGCGCCTCCTTAACCCCGGCCCTGAGCCAGATTCCAGAACTTGAGGCCTGGCCTCTCCCAGGCGTGGAGCTGGCTTCTCGATGCCCCAGTCCATGTCCTCAGAGTCACGCGGGAGGTTAGACATGGCCTCGGAGCGGCAGGCTCACGGCGAGGCCCTGCCTTCCTTGGTGGGCAGCTGATTCCTCCTGTGGGACCAGATGTCGCCTGATAGATGGCTCATGCTGGGAAACAGGCACAGCTGTACTGTCCAAGGAATGAGGGCAGATTAGCCAACCCCGAGAACACCACCTGGCTTCCTTCTCTTCCCAAATGTGAAGAGGGAGGGCCAGGGTGGCCTGGGAGGAGCCCGTGGGAGGACGGTCTTTGGCCCTGGGGGGCGGGTCTGGGCAGTTGTTCCCCACCTCAAGCCCCTGGCCCACGGCAGCTCTCGCACTCTGCTCGGCAGGTGGTCCGGCTGACATGGTGGGCTGTGTGCCGCGACTCAGTGTACTACACCCTCTCTGTCATTGTGCTTATTGCGGTGAGTGACCCCTCCCACCACTGGGACCCTGTGAAGACACAGACCCCTGCCTGCATCCATCCCTTGCTGACCCCTCCCAGTGGTCACACTGGCCAGCCCCCCATGCCTCCCTTCCCCCAAATCTCATACCTGACCCCCTGGTTCTGGAGCAAGTCCAGGGACCATCTTGATGGCCTTGGAAGAGCCAAAGCCCTTGCCACGAGGCCTGTGCAGATGGGGCACAGTGCTCCTGTGCGGGCCCTCGGCCCCCGCTCGCCCGTGTGCTCTTTGGCAGACCCTGGTCTGAGAAGCAGAGCTTCTGGGTTCTCTACTGCAGAGCAGGAGAGAGAGGTCCAGCCCACACAGCCAGGATCTGTAGAGGAAGAAAAGGCAGAGGAACCGAAACAGGGATCCCTGGGGTCTGTTAGAATGGGGTGCACCCCCGTGGGCCCCAGGAGCCGGGGTGACACCCTGGCACAGGACAGTGAAGCACACTGCCGAGGAGCGTGACAACCACAGGGAGCAGTTCCCATCAAGGAGCTTTAAAGTGGTGGCACAGGGCAGGTGCAGGTGACACACCTAGACTTTAGGGTAAGGAGTGTATCCTCAGATGACGGGTTGCAACCGTGCCAGACCTAGCGCCAGCTTTACATGGCTCCTATGTCCCTATGTTAGTTATCTACTGCTGTGTAACAAATATCCCCCAAAGGCAACAGCTTCAAACGGCAAACATTTATGATCTCCCGTGGCTCAAAAATCTAGGAGTGGGTTTGCTGGGTCCTCAGGGCCAGGGTCTCTACAGGGCTGGAGCCACAGTGTCAGCTGGGATAGAAGCATCTCAGGGTTCAGCTGGGCAAGTGTCCTCTTTTATGACCCCTTGCATGGCTGTCGGCCTCAGGGCTTGCCAGCTGTCCCATAGTGCAGCTCCCAGGGCCACCTTCCCTCAGAGAGTGGGGAGGAGGCCTCGAGGTGGAAGCCACAGTATTTTTGTAACCTAATCTTGAACCTGGCATCCGTCACTTTTGCTACATTCTGTTTGTTAGAGGCAAGTCACCAGGTCCAGCGCACACTCTAGGGCAGCGTGAATGTCAGGTGACAGGATTGCTAGGGCCATCTTAGAGGCTGCCTGCCACACCCCGAAAATGAAGTTGATCAGTGAAATAACCTACCTATGCATGAGTTTTAAAAAAAATCAACACAGTGCCCTAACTATAGCATGAAGGAGAAACAAAATAATTAATAATAAAAGAATACATCTTTTAATACGTAAATGTTTTGGCATGAAGATACTAGAAGATTCAATGGTCTCCCTTAAGGAAGATCTTAGAGCCCTTCAACTACAAGTGCAGACTGATGCCATCGTGTTAGGCTAAAGCCCCAGGGCTGGTGCCAACATCCTGCGACATGTTTTCCAAAATAATGAATGATCCCCGATGCAATCCTCACTAAACACCAAAGTACGATCATCCTCCAATTTCCTAGTAACCTTACTAGCAAATTAAGTATTTGCTAAAACCATGTAAAAATACTTTGATTGAAAAATACAGTTGATATCAGGACTTGGGTCACTGTTTTTTAATTGCCAGAATATTTACCAGGACATTGAAGACTCATGCCAAATGTGGAAAAACTTCACCCGGTAGACTGATTTGCACATTTCATACCACCTGATGTCCCTGTATTCCATTGACTCTGGATGCCAGCAGCCCTCCTTTGGGTTGTAATAACTGAAAAGATCCCTGTAAATGTCCCCTAAATTCCCCAGGTGATAGTCCTGTCCTCCCTTTCGGAGTGCCCCTTCCTCAGAGCCTTGAGTTCAAAAACTCAGGGCGATGCCTGATGAGGTGACTTTCTCAGAAGGGGCTTCCTGAAGCAGGGCCTGTGTGTGCTGCCCACTGTGATAGCCAGGAGGGGGCACACTAAGCCCAACTGCAGCCAGCAGCCCCCGGCCTCTCCTGGCACCATATGAAGGGACCTTTGTGTCTCTGAGATCAGATGTGTGGGAGCAGGTCTCCCATATCTTCTCCATACTGGGCCATGTCAGAGGTCGCAGAAGTTCTCCTCCAACCACAGAAGCAGCATTCATTTGTGTCTTGTGCCAGGGGTGCTAGGAAGAAGGTGTTAGGTGTGTTAATTAGGATTTTCCAGAAAAACAGCCAGTAGGAGACAGAAGAGATGGATGGATGGATGGATGGATGGATGGATGGAGATTTATCAGGGAATTATCTCAAGTGATTATAGAGGCTGTGAAGTTCCATCTATGCCATCTGCAAGCTACAGACCCAAGGAAATCAGTATCATGGCTCAGTCCTAGGCCAAAGACCTGAGAATCCAGAGGGCCACTGGTGTAAGTCTTAGAGTCCAAAAGCCAGAGAACCTGGAGTTCTGGCATCCAGAGGCAGGAGAAGGGTGTCCCTGCTCCAAGAGAGAGGGAGAGCATGAGGAAGAGAATGTGAGCATGCACCTGAAATTTTACCTTTCTTCTGCCTTTTTATTCTATCTGGGCCCTTAGCAGGTTAGATGGTGTATACCCATGTTGAATGAGGGTGGGTCTTCCATGCTCAGTCCATCAATTTGAATGCCAGTCTCTTCTAGAAGCACCCTCACAGACACACCCAGAAATAACATTGTACCAACAATCTGGGCATCCCTTAACCCAGGCAAGTTGACACCTAAAATTAACCTTCACATTGAGCAATGTTGTCGTCCTTACTGTGACCCCTCAGAGGCCTGAAAAGTATACAAGCTAGCCCTTTACTCTTGGAATTCCTAAAGGGGTTGCTTTTTAGTTTTAAGAAAACTATCTCCCCTTCCCCCCAAGTTGACCACACAACTTGTATACCAAATGTATGGATATAGACATGTAGCTGTCATTTCTGTCTTTGAAATTCCTTAATTTTAGCCATTAGCAGGGCAGGCTTCTGCCAGGTCATCCCCAGCAGCTACTTAGACTATAATAAAGCACGGGTCACTTTTCTTGGGATAGCCACAGAAGCCTGGCTACATGTTGCAGCACACAGCTGCCCCCAGGTTTGAACTAAAGGAAGGTCACCTTCTGTAGCTAAGAAATGAAGAACAGAGCCTTGCTACCCGTTATACATATCACAGGGCCAATATGATGGGCACTGGGTGCCCAGGGGTCTGCGTTAATTCTTCATTTGGATTAAATATTCCCCCTTTTTTTCTTTTGCCTTCCAGTTCATATATGATGAAGAAATTGTGTGGTAAGTTTTTAAAGTTTATTTTTCATTTTCGTTGTTGTTTGTTAGTTTCCAGTATCCTTGTTTGTTGGGTTTGCTGAATCTTTTGTAGAATTATTTTTACAAGCATAAGCTTGTTCATTTGTGAAAGTAGAAAGAGCATAATTCCAAGAAATCCTGCCTTTATCCTTTCAAAGTGAGAAAAGTGGTCCCCTCCCGACAGATATCAAGATAGACGATAAAACTAAAATAATGACAACACTGGTATTTTGTTCAAGGATGAGCCCAGGCTGACATGGGATCCAGTGACAGGCATGTTTCTGGGAGGAAGGATGTGACAGAGGTGACTTGACAAGGCAGGGACTGCGGGACAGTTTCTTAAATGCTGCAGAAGCAGAGACTATAGGCAATCCATACGGAACAGTACATCTGATCCCTCCCTCACACCTTATACAAGAATAAATTTCAAGCAAATTAAAGATCTTACTACAAAAAGCAAAAAAAAAAAAAATTTAAGACCTTAGAAGAAAACATAGGACTCATCTCTATGACACTGAGGTAGGAATTGATTCCTTAACAAAGATGCATAAAGCATGAACTTTAAGAAACAAGTCAGCTCTTCTGCTCTATTTCATAGGGAGCGAGCATGTCTTATGTGCATGAGCCTTACAATTTGCCTGCTCATAGATATGAGCCAGAATCTGCACCCCATGGGTGATGATCTATGGCAATATCCCCAGACAGGCTGGCTGAGGGCCTTGACTGCCTACTGTGAGCCCAGAGGAACCTGCTTCTGCTCCCATCCTGGCCCCAGAGGACTGTGCAACACTGGAAAGTCACTCCACTCCCAGGGCTCATTTTCCTCAAGTGTAGATGGGGTTTGGTGGTGATTAGGTGATCTGCAAATCCCTTTCTGGCTGTCATGGCTAAGAAGGGGCTCCCCAAATGACTGTTGCCCATCCCCAGCATGCAGAGGGCTTCAGTGCATAGTACATGTCTGTCAGATGGGCAGATAAACTGAAGCTCCTGTGGCTTCTCTTCAGGGCCTCATGCAAAGGTACAAAACCCCCACAGCCTGTGGGGTCCAACTGTGTCAAGAGATCAGTGATAGCCAGGCACCGTGGCACACACCTGTAATTCCAGTACTTGGGAGGCTGAGACAAAAAGATCGCAAGTTCCAGGCCAGCCTCAGCAACTTAGTGAGACCTTCAGCAACCTAGCGAGACCCTGTTTCAAAATAAAAAATAAAAAGGGCTGGGCATGTAGCTTGGAGGTAGAATGCCCCTCGGTTCAGTCCTCAGGGGAGAAAGAGTGAAAGCAGTGATAGTACATTCCAAAAAGACAGAAAGACCCCCTCCCACCATACAGTGCCCTGTGGATGGCCAATGGCCCAGGAGGCTCTTGCGCCCTAGCCCCACACCTTCCCTGGGGACTTGGGCCCCCTCTGCCTATATCCATAGCTGCTCTGGCCCCTGACCAGACTCTTGAGGGACCATAGGTTCTCTTAGGGTTGATCCTGGGCTGCTGCCTCCCTGAATCCCAGGACACGGCAGCCCCGCTCCCTCCTTTCTCTAGGTAGCTGAGGGTGGGGTGCCACCTGAGTCCTACAGTCCCCTGTAGTTGAGAAGAACCTCCCTCCGCCTTCTCTCATTCAGTCACTGGGAGCAGTCCTGATGATGGGGCAGCCTTAGCTTGGTGTCCTTGGCTGGGCACTGGGGACGGGGGAAGTAAGGACATCCCACCCCCGCCTGCCCTGCATAGTACAGTCCCAGACTGCAGGTGCCATGGCCCCAAGCTCTAACCACACTCTCCTTTATCTCTTTGAGGTGGGAAGGCCTGGTGCTCATCATCTTGTATGTGTTTTATATTCTGATCATGAAGTAAGTACCCTCCTCTTCTCCGGCCAGGCTGTGGGGCACCTGGTTCCACATCCTGCACCACCTTTGGTTAGAGCTGGGGCAAAGCCTCTGTCAGATCTTTCAGTCCCTTTGGGGAAGCCCCTGTTCTCTGGGGACACCCTGTTGAGGCAGCCAGAATGGGGGACAGATGTTCACTGTTTTGGGGTGCTGTCCACACCCAGATCACAGGAGTCATGCTAGGTGGCTGATGCATGGATGACTCTGCTCCAAAACAAGTCACCAGCAAGGACCTGTGTCCTGCCCTGCTCTGCGCAGCTCCCCAGGCCCCAGGGTAATTACTCCTTTTTTTCTGTCCTTTAAATCCTTGATAATGAGTCGGGCGTGGTGGCACACGCTTGTAATCCCAGTACTTGGGAGGCTGAGACCGGAGGATCCGGGAGGCTGAGACCGGAGGATCCGGGTTCGCGGCCAGCCTCAGCTACTTAGTGAGGCCCTCCGCAACTTTGTGAGACCCGGTTTCAAAATAAAGGATACAAAATAGGGCCGGGGGTGTAGCTCGGAGGTAAAATGCCCCTGGGTTCAATCCCTGGTACCTTAATAAAATAAAAATAAATCCTTGATAATTCAATACCAGCCTTTCAAAAGGCCAGGTAGCTTAAACTGGGCCCCAGGCTGCATAAAACGCCACTTTTCAGGGCCCCCGCTTTGTACAACTGCAGGGTGTCCCACTCCTAGTCCTGGGCATGCAAACACCTGTTCTGGGTTGTGCAACTTCAAGACCCTCTGGAAGCCACCTAGACCCAAACCATCTTGAGCTACCCATGGGGAACATTAGTCAGTCATAAGAGGAATGAAGTTCTGAAACATGCTCCAATATGGAGAGTCCTCAAAGACATCATGCTAAGTGGAAGCAGCCAGTGACAAACGGACACACGTTGTAAGATTCCCTGTACATGAGGTATCTAGAAGAGCCACGGTCATAGCGACAGGCACAGATTAGAGGTCCGTGAGGGGGCAGGGGGACTGGAGTGATGGGGGTTATTAATTAATGGGTACAGAGTTACTGGGATGATGAAAAGGTTGGGAAATGTTCATGATGGTTGCACAACAGTGTGGAGGTAATTAATGCCACCAAGGTGCACACTTAAAAATGAGGAGCAGTTACGGTGACAAATTTTGTCATTTATTTTTCCACAAAAAAAAGAAAAAAAAGACACTCAAACTATTCATGAGCTGAGCCACATTCTGGTTTATCTCCTGCCTCACACCTCTATAGGTAATTAAAAAGGACAACAATACACTGGGTTTTATGAGAATCCTTCCATTTATATAAAACATTCATAATGTTTTACAAAAATGGATGATAAACTGTCAAACTGCAAGGGAATTGTCCTTATGTGATGTCCCCAGTGAGGAGCCAGCCCGAGGGGCTTAGGGATGGAGAGCTGGCCGTGGGGGATGTAGGGGGTTGCTGTCAAGTAGCCCACGTGGGCAAGAGTTGCTGCAGGGCACAGGGGACAGGCCTGGCAGTGCCTCCCTTGAGCCTGTCCCATTGGGCTGATCTCCTATTATTAGGACAGGCTTATAATGTGCAGTAAGTAGGATTCGGCTATTTTCTTGGGCAAGAGGTCTCTGACTCCCCCAGGAAGCCCGCTTACAGCTCAATAGGAGCAGGTGCCCCCAGGTGGTACATTGTTCCAAGGTTCCTGCAGGACGACCTCATTGTCTCTGGCTGCTGGTGCCATCGCTCCCAGCACCATGCTGGTGTACAGGCGGGAGTTGTGTGGGGTATGTGTGTGCAAGGTCCTGCAGGTGCCCCACCCACCTGGCCAGCGAGACTCCCCTCCATGACTCTGAGCCCCTGTCCCCCCCCCCACCTCCAGGTACAATGTGAAGATGCAAGCCTTTTTCACAGCCAAACAAAAGAGCGTTGCCAATGGCAACCCAGTCACCAGCGAGCTGGAAGATGGTAATGACTTCTATGACGGTAGCTATGATGACCCTTCCGTGCCATTGCTGGGGCAAGGTAAGGCTGAGCAGACAGGAGTGGCGGGAGCTTGTCACGGGAGCCACTCTCCCTCTTTCCTACACACACACACACACACACACACACACTCCTCCTTCCAGAGGTTCCCAACCTTATTGGCTTACCACCCCTTTTTTCAGAAAAAAATTACTCAGCGCCCCCTTGGATACTTCCACTGCCCCCCTTTTTAATTCAGTGCCCCCCCAATTGCACCCAAGGCTACTACTGCCCCCTGGATCGGTCCAGTACCCTCCCAGGGCAATATCCCCCACTTTGGGAATCTACACCCTACACTGTCACCCTCCTACCTATGGCCACACGCACCCTAGATGAGGAAGGAGGATCAGGGTTCGAGACATTCCGCAGACGGGTGTTTGCTTAGGTGGGGGAAGATGGAGGAAGATACACCAGGAAAGAAAAGAGCCACGCTTGTGGGATCCTCCCAAACCTCCTGCAGCAGGCGGGAAGCCTGTTTGGCTCTTTGGACATAGAGCGGTGTCTCTGACTGACGCAAGGGCTACAACAGGAAGCTCAGGGCATGGGGTGCAGAGCCTGGGCCTCCTGTTGTTTCTCCAGTGCTGGGCCCAGGCCTGGAGAAGTCTACTCTGGAGACACTCTGGCTCTCAGGCTGGGAAGAGCAAGGCCTGGAAAGGCAGCCTCGGAGCCCAGCAAACAGCCCCAGGCTAGTCCCAGAGAGTCCTGGGCTTCCGGAGCCAGCCCCCCTGCCATCCCTCTTGAGTCCTTCAAATTGTCTAGGCCAGCCAGGCGTGGTGGCGCACACTTGTAATCCCAGGACTTGGAAGACTGAGACCAGAAGATCCGTGTTAGCAGCCAGCCTCAGCTACTTAGTGAGGCCCTCCGCAACTTAGTGAGACCCTGTTTCAAAATAAAGAATAAAAAATAGGGCTGGGGGTGTAGCTCGGAGGTAGAATGCCCCTGGGTTCAA
>PVJS01053229.1:0-13348 GCA_004027185.1 Glis glis | reverse complement strand
GGGGCATTCTGCCTCTGAGATATATCCCTATCTCTATTTTTAATTTTGTATATGGAAACAGGGTCTTACTAAATTTCAGCAGGCCTTACTAAGTTGCTGAGGCTGGTCTCAAACCTGTGATCCTCCTGTCTCAGCCTCTTCAGTACTAGGATTGCAGGTATGTTATCACCACACCTGGCTTGGATACCACAAATTTATCTAGCCACAAATGACATATATTAGAATTTTATGTGTTTTTAAATTTATACAATATATGACGACTTACAGCTCAAATCCATTTTCAACTTTCTGTTTTTACCAAACATTATTTTTTGAGATTTATCCATTTGTCCAGGTAGCTATGGATCATTTATTATAAATGTTGGATAGTATTGTTTTGTACAAACAAACATTGTTTACCTATTCCTTATAACACACTCAGACACACACACACACACACACACACACACACACCCACACACACATTAATTTTTGGCATGGGAATTCCTAGGAGAACTGTGCGATTCCTGTACTAAGTATGCACAAGGCATAGAATCAGGGCTTTAATTTCTCAGCAACATGTCTTTGTCACTGAGCGAAAGGCTTTCTTGCCTGCTTCTAGTTTTTCTAAAACACTTTCACCGAGGGATAGTTCTCTGAGATCCCGTTTTAATGCTGAGGTTTTCAGTTCCAATCCTGCCTCGCGCAGGTCAGAAGGAGTCATCATTGGTCCCTTCTTGGGAAGTTAAGACCGAGAGAATTATGGAGCCTAATGAACACTCCTTAGAGCATCACAGCGCCCGCTCCTACCATGACTGCTCCGGTTTTCAGTTTCCACCTCATTTCTGCACCTGGAATTTGCCCTCCCTCCCTTCTTTTGCAAGCTCATACACTTCCTTGCTTTTGTTTTTTCTTTTTCTTTTTTTTTTTTTTTTGCGGTACCAGGGATTGAACCCAGAGGCGTTCTACCTCCGCGCTACACCCCTGGCCCTATTTTTTTATACTTTATTTTGAAACCGGGTCTCATGAAGTTGCGGAGGGCCTCACTAGGTAGGTAGAGAGAGAGAGAGAGAGAGAGAGAGAGAGAGAGACAGGGAGAGAGAGAGATAGAGAGAGCTGAAGCTGGCCGCGAACCCGGATCCTCCGGTCTCTGCCTTCCAAAGTACTGGGATTACAAGCGTGCGCCACCATGCCCGGCTGCTTTTGTTTTTTCAAATGTCTATGGGAGGAGGTCTCCAGGTGCCTATCTTTATATAATCCTTTTTTTCTTTGTGTTCTTCTAAAATGCTGGTAAATGGAGGTAAAAAATGCAAAGGCAACAAAGATACAAAATTTGTACAAAATACAAAATTTGTATTGTTCTAAATCTATCAGCTAATGAAAAGAATGCTACCATTCAAGTCCCATGTTAAATTGAGTGGAAACAAAGAGAGGCACATAATTCTGTTAGAGAAAGAAGATATGTGAACCGCGGAATCATGAATGTGCTGAAGAATATTTCCAGGTTTCTCTACCTCTTTCCCTCCTTAAATTTAAGGATGATATTTTCTTTTTTTTTTTTTGCGGTATCAGGGATCGAACCCAGGGGCATTCTACCACCGGGCTATACCCCCAGCCCTATTTTTTTATTCTTTATTTTGAAACAGGGTCTCACTAAGTCGCGGAGGGCCTCACTAAGTAGCTGAGGCTGGCTGCGAACCCGGATCCTCTGGTCTCAGCCTCCCAAATACTAGGATTACAAGCGTGCATCACCATGCCCGGTGATATTTTCATCTTTATACCTTAGCATTTTAGCCATGAAAAGCTATTCCACTTGGGCATTCTATGAACTTAAAGACACTCTAAAAACTTCAGAGAGAAAAATGAATATGGAAAATAAAAGCTTTACCCCTCTCCAAAAAATTAAAAATATACTAGGTAGAGATTTGGGGGTAAAAATGGTGTATGAATGATCTAATGCCACTGCAACTTATAATCACAGACTTAGTGGCTTAAACAATACTAACTTGTTATTATTTTACAGTTCTATGGATTAGACATCTGGCATGTGAAGTAAGGTGTTGGCAGCCAGATGTGGTGGCGCATGCCTCCTGAGGCAGGAGGATTGCAAGTTGGAAGCCAGCCTAGGCAACTTAGCAAGATCCTGTCTCAAAATAAAACAGTAAAAAGGGCCGGGGATGTAGCTCAGTGGTAGAGCACTTGCCTACCATATGTGACACCCTGGGTTTAGTCCCAGTATTCCCCCCCCAAAAAAAATGAAGCCTGCCATTCCCAAATTACTGAGAAATCTGTAAACCTTAGAGTTATCATAAACTCACCTACTTAGGAAAATTACCTTGTGCACTAGTAACCCACATAATAAATAGATTCAGCGAAGAGAGATACAATATTTTAAGAAACCTATAATCTAGGGCACTTTCTAATGTTATCTACTGATCAGATGACGGGGACTACATCAGCCTAAGGATCCTGAGAATCGCAAGACCACCATCAACTATCTCATGATCGCCAGACTGCTATCCTCCCCACACACCTTCCCATGGCCACCCCTCACCAGGTTTTCTTTAAGAGTCTGAAAACCCCAAGTGTCTCTCACCCTGGAGATGGCCCACATTCTCCCTTAAATGTGTATCCCTCGCTTTCCTAAATTAATCTCTGTGCTTCCCACATGTCCTTAAACTAATTTCTGGCATGATTGCCAAGAACCCTACTCATCCTGAGTTGAGGGCCCTTTCCCCTGGAACTCCTTGGACTTCCTCTGGTGACAACAGGAACCCCTAGTTTATGACTGGTTGGTCAGAAATATGGGAGACTTCGACCTTGCAATTGGTCTCTGAAGTGTGGGACGTTTTGTGGGAATGAGCCCTTAATTTGTGGGATCTGACGCTAATTCCAGGCATACAGTGTCAGAATTGAATTGAATTGAATGGCAGGATACCTAGTTGTGTTCAGAGAATTGGGGAATCTCTTGGTGGGGAGGAGACCCACATATTTGGTGTCAGGTAGCAGCATAATTCACAATAGCCAATTGTGGAACCAACCTAGGTGTCCATCAACAGACGAATGGATTACAAAATTATGGGATAAACACACAATGGAATTCTACTCAGCAATAAAGAACAAAATATGTCATTTGCAGGAAAATGCATGAACCTGGAGAACATTAGGTTAAGTGAGATTAGCCAGTCACAGAAAGTGAAGGGTCACTCTTTTCTCCCATATGCGGAAGCCAGGGAATAATTGGGATACAGGAGGGATTTTATTTATTTATTATTATTATTATTATTTTGCAGTACTGGGGATTGAACCCAGGGGCATTCTACCTCCGAGCTCCACCCCCAGCCCTATTTTTTATTCTTTATTTTGAAACAGGGTCTCACTAAGTTGCGGAGGGCCTCACTAAGTAGCTGAGGCTGGCCGCGAACCCGGATCCTCCGGTCTCCGCCTCCCAAGTACTGGGATTACAAGCTACTTAGTGAGGCTGAAAAAGCACTTATTCTTAAAGGTTATGTGCCTGTTTCACCAATAATGATTTCGGCCTGCATTAATGGCTCACTTCTGTATTCCTTACAGCTGTACTGAAATCTAAGGGAGCCCTTAACTGGGAATTATTTGAGTCATTTTCTCTATGTATAAATTTTCTCAGAGCTCCTTTACTTGTTCATTGATATTTTTATTGTCTTTTATGTGCCAGACCCTGTATCAGGTATTGGGTATAAAGTCCTGATCAAAACAGACATAGTCTGTATTCTACTTCTCAATTTCTCACTTTGCATAATGTAGTACAGAGCCCATAATGGGCCCCTATAACACGTGTATTGATTATGGTATGAGACAAGATAGTTGGTGTTCCTGTTGCAGTCTGGAGTAAGGACCCAGGGCTTCATTGTTCTAGATGTAATGTAACATCATTTCTCTTGAAAATCTATCAGTAAGACCCAGATGCTGTCCAGAGGACAAAAAGATGCTGAGTAGGAAAAGACTGACTTTAAGCTTGGAATGTAAATGTTTCAGGTGATAACAGACATTTGTCAGACTAATGAATGGGCAACAAAACCAAAATATAGGCTGCACAAGATTTAAAAATTATAGATCACCACGCTGAAAAAGTACAGAAAAGAACATTCTGGCTTTCCTGGAGACTGAAAGACACCCCAAGTCTACAATAATTTACAGTAAATTTGAAGGTGCCTATTGAGCTTTTCTGTAAGTAGAAATAACATAATTTATGGAGGTCCTAGGACCCACTCAAGGTGAAATTAAGCAGATTAAAAACCTACTTGCTTAGACTTCATTGTTTAAGACGGGGGAAGAGGATAGTAACCAAGGACCAACTGATTCACAGGGGGTCATAGGGGTCTCCTTGTGGCGCGCGCGCGTGTGTGTGTGTGTGTGTGTGTGTGTGTGTGTGTGTTGTGCATGGAAGGGTGTGAGGAATGCTACCTTTGTATTGGGGTGGGGCTTCACTGTCAGGCACTGAGTAGTTATGGACTGATGAACTGAGATTAGATAGGATTCTAGGATGAGAATTCATAGGAAAGACCAAATGAAAAAGGAGAGAATGACTGCAGTATTTGGGATTGAACCCAGGGCCTTACACATGCTAAGTTGAGCACTCCACCACTGAGCTATACCCCCAGCCCTTTTTATTTTATTTTGAGTCAGGCTGGCCTCCAACTTTTGATCCTCCTGCCTCAGCCTCCCAATTTGCTGGGATTACAGGTGTGCACCACCATGCTCCGCTATGAATATAATTTCAGTGGACTAAAAAAGGGAAAGTGCTTCCCCAAACTAAGTAACTTTTTTTTAATCAGGAAGTCTAAGCTAATTGCTTTCAAAGCCCTTTCTTTTTTTTTTTTTTGTGGGACTGGGGATGGAACCCAGGAGCATTCTACCTCTGAGTTACACCCCCAGACCTATTTTTTTATTCTTTATTTTGAAACAGGATCTCACTAAATTGCAGAAAGCCTCACTAAGTAGCTGAGGCTGGCTGTGCACCTGCAATCCTCCCTTCTCAGCCTCCCAAGTACTGGGATTAAAAGCATGTGACACCACGCCCGGTTTTTTCAAGGCCCTGTCTTATCCTCCTGATTAGCTACAGGCTCTTCTTCAACTTTCTTCCTCGATTTTTTCTCTGGATGCTTTGAAAGTTAACTTTCAGCTCTGAGCCAAGCTTTACACTTTGATTTAAAATGTACTAAAAATGTAACTGATAAATAATGTTGACTGAGCTGGAAAATGGAGACATTACCCTAGTGATTTAGGCCTAAGCTAACCTTTCACCAGAAATATAAAAAAAATATATAAAATAAATTTTGAACCACAAGAGTCTAGAATTCTGGTGCGGTCCTTGGAACTCAAACACAGAAAATTGAAAAGAAACAGAAAGTATCTCTTCTTATACATGCATTCAAGTAATGATCACGTTCTCCCACTCATGTGGTTGAACTGCACACAATGCTGGAGTTATGTTGGTGAATATAAAATGTCAGGTTCCTGCCCTCTCTTCTCAGCTTATGTTATTTATTGTGTGTTGATTGTGAAATTTTGCTCTCCCAAAGAATGGGCCAGCTGGAACCCTGCTCTCAGGAAAGATTTAGAGCCCTTTGATAGATATGTGAAGGGTCACTGAGGGGAAAGACAGCAGATTCCTGTCCCTGTGTGGAATAGCATGTAGAGCAGGACCATTCCCGCCCCCACAAAATTCCTTGGAGACAGAGCCTTAGACTTAGTGGACCACCAACTTATCTTATTTTCTCTTTCAGTTACCTAAGTCTACATGATGACAATTCCCTCCCCCAATGTTAAGAATCTTTCAAGTGCCGATGGTTATGTTTAAAAAAAGATAATCTAAACATCTTTTCTTGAAGCTCTGTGTGTGTGTGGTACTGGGGATTGAACCCAGGCACATTCTACCTCTGAGCTACACCCCAACCCTTTCCATTTTGGAAACAGGGTCTCGCTATATTACTGTGTGCTGGCCTCAGACCTGCAATTCTCCTGTCTTGCCTCCCAAGTACTGGGATTACAGGCATGCACTACTGCACCAGACTTGTTCTAAAGCTTTTTAACAGTTTTTTAAAAAGTAATTTTCATGTGTCCTGTACTGCGCTTTCTTTCAGTTGTCAGTAGGTGGCAGCATATTACTCATTGTTCACTGTTTTAGAAAGACAGCCCTAATTAGAAAAATAGACAAATAGTTTCCATATCTAATCCTCATTATCTCATAAAGGTACTCCTTTAATTTTACGCATTATTTTATATTCACGAAGTCTATATTTTAAATTCCATTCACATCATCTCGCCACCAATATGCCATTAGTTTTATTTTGGTTTTGAGCAATATAGCTTAAGAAATAAGCTATATTGTGGTGTGGTGGCACTCGCTTGTAATCTCAGTACTTGGGAGGCTGAGACAGGAGGATCACAGGTTCGAGGACAGCCTCAGCAAGTAGTGAGACTCTCATCAACCTAGTAAGACCCTGTTTCCAAATAAGAAATAAAATCGGGCTGGGGGAGTAGCTCAGAGGTAAAATGCCTCTGAGTTCAATCCCCAGTACCACAATAAATAAATAGATAAATAAATAAATAAATAAATAAATAATAAATACCCTGAGTAATGTGGGATTGTTTTGTAATGTTGTCTCTGAGATGATATTGAACATTAGGGATTGGGAGACAATGGAGAAATGGTCTTTTCTATGTCAGTTTTCGAAACTATTATACCTCCTTAGGATGAAGCAAATAAAAATAAAAATCACTATTATATTATTCAGCTATATGGACCTGATGCTTTTCCAAGGATTTTGATTAATTGATGCCAGTGTTTATAGAGAAAGGGATATTTGCCACTTAGAAAACTCATGTGAACCACTTAGCTTTTAAAAAGAAAAGACTTACAGGCTTTCAAAAATTTATAAAAACAAAGTAATCAGTTCTATTCAACAAATGCTTATTATTGAGTTATTGAGTCTTGATTTATTTAATTAGCCAACAAACACTTTCTGAGCACTTTTCTTTAAAAGGTATAATTAACTGGGGGCATGGTGATGCATGCCTGTAATCCCAGTTCTTGGGAGGCTGAAGTAGGAGGATCACAAGTTTGAGGTCAGCCTGGACAATTTAGTGAGACCCTGTCTCAAAATAAAATTTAAAGAACACTGCAGATGTAGCTGAGGCCTAGCATGAGCAAGGCCCTGGGTTCAATCTACAGTAATGCACTAAAAACAAAGAAAAAAAAGATCATGTATAACTTATAAATACACATATACAAATACAAATGAGTACAAATAAAAAAGTAAAAATAAGAAAATCTAAATAAGATAGGTGGATTGTATTAATGTCAATATGCTAGTTAGGATATTCTACTCTAGTTTTGTAAAATGCTACATTTGGTGGAAACCGGGTACGCGAATCTACAACTGTCTCAGTAGCAACTTCAATTAAAAAGTAAAGAGGAAAGCCAGGCGTGGTGGCGCACGCTTGTAATCCCAGTACTTGGGAGGCTGAAACCGGAGGATCCGGGTTCGCGGCCAGACTCAGCTACTTAGTGAGGCCCTCCGCAACTTAGTGAGACCCTGTTTCAAAATAAAGAATAAAAAATAGGGCTGGGGGTGGAGCTCGGAGGTAGAATGCCCCTGGGTTCAATTCCCGGTACCGAAAAAAAAAAAAAGTAAAGAGGAACCGGGTATGGTGGTGCACTGTTGTAATCACAGTACTTGGGAGGCTGAAACAGGAGGATTGAAGGTTCGAGGCAAGTCTTAGCAACTTAGGTCCTCCGCAATTTAGTGAGACCCCTGTAATCCCAGTACTTGGGTGGCTGAAGCAGGAGGATCACAGGTTCGAGACCAGTCTCAGAAACTTAGCAAGACTCTCAACCACCTATTGAGTCCCTGTTTCAAAAAATTTAAAAGTGGAGTAGGGGAGAAGCTGGGGATATAGCTCAGAGATAGAATGCCTCTAAGTTCAACCCCTCGTACAAAAAAAAAAAAAAAAAAAAAAAAAAAAGGAAAGAAGAAAGGAAGGAAGGAAGGAAGGAAGGAAGGAAGGAAGGAAAGAAGGTAGGTTGGTTTGTTTTGGTTCATGATTCTGGCCCAAGGTCGAGGGCCACTCTTGGTGATGGCCTTCTTGCTGGCAGGCTCCTGAGGTAGAGTAGGGTGTTACTTGGAGAAAGACAGTATGTGAGGGCTAGTTGGACCGGCTCTTGCAGCAAACCCACTCATCGGCCCATCAGTTCACTCACGAGGGCATATTCCTAACTTCTTGAAGGTCCAACTTGGCTCCACCTTTTAATATCTCATAATAGGGATTATATTTCAACCTGAGTTTTGGAGGGAACAGATCATAGCTATATTAAAGCTGACGTGGTGACACACACCTGTAATCCCAGTATTTTTTTTTTTTTTTTGCGGTACCGGGGATTGAACGCAGGGGCGTTCTACCTCCGCGCTACGCCCCCGGCCCTATTTTTTATACTTTATTTTGAGACTGGGTCTCACAAAGTTGCAGAGGGCCTCACTAAGTAGAGAGAGAGAGAGAGAGAGAGAGAGAGAGAGAGACAGGGAGAGAGAGCGTGCGCACACGCGTGCATGCGCGAGCTGAGGCTGGCCGCGAACCCAGATCCTCCGGTCTCCGCCTCCCAAAGTACTGGTAATCCCAGTATTTGGGAGCTAAGATGGGAGGATCTCAGATTTGAGGCCAGCCTCAGCAGCTTAGGGAGACCCTGTTTCCAAAATAAGAAGGGGGGTGTAGCTCCAAGGTAGAATTAACCCCTGGGTTAATTCCCTAGTAACAAACAAACAAATAAATACCACAAACAAAAACCTAAAAAAAAATAACTATGTTGAAACCCCACATTTTGGAGGGATCATGCTTGGATGCCAACTGGTATTGTTATCATTTATTGCATGCTCATTAAATACGATACAATAGCCAGGAGTACTGGTGCATGCCTATAATCCTAGTACTTGGGAGGCTGAGACAGGAGGATCGCAGGTTCAAGGCCAGCCTCAGCAACTTAGAGAGGCCCTGTTCCAAAATTAAAAAAATAAGCCGGGCGTGGTGGCGCACACCTGTAATTATAGTACTTGGAAGGTTGAGACAGGAGGATCACAAGTTCGAAGACAGCAAGTAGTGAGACTCTCATCAACCTAGTGAGACCCTATTTCAAAAATAAAAATAAAATAGGACTGGGGGTGTAGCTTGGAGGTAGAATGCCCCTGGGTTAAATTCAGTTATATTATTACCTAATTACTCCATATTTGAAAATTACATCATATTATTTTCAAATTGTCAGGATAATTAAAGGAATATGTTAGTTTACATTTAGATGTAGATATATTATTTAAAATAATAAAGAAATATAAGGCCAAATTTTCCTCTAATTCATTTTACCAACAATCATCACAGATGAATATATAGGTTCTAGGAAATTTCAGAAGTCTGTCTACGTAGGATTGTTGCCCCTTTTCCTACATTCAAATGTCTATATTCAAATGTCTACAGAACCTCTTTATTAGAAACTAAAATGCTTAGGATAAGCAGCCCTTGCCCTTTGGTATATGTACTTTGATTCTTGTGTGTGTGTGTGTGTGTGTGTGTGTGTGCGTGTGTGTGTGTGTGTGTGTGTGGTACTGGGGATTGAACCCAGGGGCATTCTACCTCTGAGCTATGCCTCCAGCCCTGTTTTATATTTTATTTTGAAA
This sequence comes from Glis glis, assembly GCA_004027185.1. Lineage (NCBI taxonomy): Eukaryota > Metazoa > Chordata > Mammalia > Rodentia > Gliridae > Glis > Glis glis. The sequence continues at coordinate 3,665 of PVJS01053229.1, read as the reverse complement.
CTGGATCTCATTAAGTTGCTAAGGGCCTCACTAAGTTGCTGAGGTTAGCTTCAAACTTGTGATCCTCCTGTCTCAGCCTCCCAAGTACAGGGATTGCAGGCGTGTGCCACCACGTCCGGCTGCCTTGATTCTTTAATGGGTTCCCATCCCTTTTGCAATTTTAAACTGGGCTTTAAGTTCTTTGACTCACCCTCCACTTAGAGGGCACCTGCGTTTCCTCCTGCATCTGGGGAGATTTGAGAGACTTTTCCACCAGGGGAGCAGAGTATAAATGGTGCTTATGGTTTCCGTGGCTAAGTCCCAATTGCTACGCCGCTTCTGCCTTGACCTTTGGAGGCCTGAGCAGCCATGTAAGATATCTCACTACCCCCATGACCACCATGTGTGAAAGGTGACATGTAGGTCCCCTGGAGGACAGTCCTAGCTGAGCTCAGCCTTTCAGACATCCCTGCCAAGGAGCCAGATGTAGGAATGAGCCATTCTGGATCTTTCCAACACCCCCTCTGCTAGCTGACCACTAAGTGACTCCATCAACTTCACAAGAAATCATACAAAATACCTCAAAATGTTGCTTCTCTGTCCCATCTTAATTATTGTAGCCCATGTCATTTAAGATGCACATTTTTTTTGTGGTACTAGGGATTGAACCCAGGAGCATTCTACCTCTGAGCTACACCCCCGCCCTTGTTATTATTTGTTTTGAAATAGGGTCTTGCTAAATTGCTGAGGGCCTCACTAAGTTACTGTGGCTGTCCTTGAACCTGCAATCCTCCTGTCTCAGCCTCCCAAGTACTGGGATTACAGGCATGTGCCACCACACCTGGCTTAAAATGCTCATGTTTAATTAAGCAGTGTGTGTGTGTGTGTGTGTGTGTGTGTGTGTGTGTGTGTGGTACTGGGGATTGAACCCAGGGGCAGTCTACCTCTGAGCTACAACCCAGTCTGATTTTATTTTATTTTATTTTATTATGTTGAAACAGACTAAGTTGCTGAGGCTGGTCTTGAACCTGTGATCCTACTGTCTCAGCCTCCCAAGTACTGGGATTACAAGCATGCGCCACCATGCCTGGCTTAATTAAACATTACATCTTTTATTTGGACAAAAATAAACCTAATGAAAATTTAATATGTTAGAAGTAAAGGTAATTTCATTCTTCAACCGTCTGCTGGGTAGAGAAGCTAAGCTTGGACATCTCCACCCCTTTTTCTGCCACAAACATTAACAATGTTGTAATGGAGAACTAGATTAATAATTGATGTTCTTGTTTTTGAATTACAGAATTGCATTTTGTACAGTATTACGTGTATAGGGTTAAGTGACACCAAAGCTGTCTATCTCTGTTACCTTCTGGCTCAAATCGGCTTTGATTGACTGGTTTGGGAACCTCATCACCAGTAAGGGTGTGGGTTCTGAGTACCTAATTCACGTTGGTTGTTAGTTGGGAATGGTCTGCCTTGAAAACACTGCAGCTTTTGTAATAAACTTAGCTGCACTGTCAGTGCGGTCTGCACACAATGGCCTGGCTGTAGAGAGAAGGCAAGGGGAGCCCCATTGGCCCTGTTTCTGAACACGATAGCCTAGCTGTAGAGAGAAGGCAAGGGGAGCCCCGTCCGCCCTGTTCCTGCAGCGTTCTTGCTGGGAGCCTCTTCCCACAGCCCTCAGGTGCTCATTCTGCCTTGAATTTTATTTATTTCTGCTTATTTATTTTCTTCTCTTCCACTCAATTGTAAGCTCCTTGAAAGTGGGGCGTTGTGATGTATCGATTTTCTGTTATTTGGCATGCTGCCTTACAGGACAGATAAATATTTGTGGACTAAAGGATGTTTGTTTCCTAACATGACTGCAGTGGCCAGAGGGTGATGTTCCAGCCCTAACTTGCCAACCTGTGGATCTTTCCCTCTCCTTTTTCTTCAAGCTCTCTGGGAAGTTAGACATCATATACAGCGGGAAGAACTGAGAACAGGGGCTGCTCATACGTGAGCCCTGGGACAGTAGCCCAGGTCTCCTGACTACCAGCCAGAGCTGCTTCTGCCAGACTCAGCAGCCTCTTCACGTCATTGATGTATTTGTTATCTCCATTTTGACAATGGTGAAAATACACCACCGGGAAGCTGCTTCCAGCTGGGCGTGGTGACGCACGCCTGTCATCCCAGTATTTGAGAAGCTGAAACAGGAGGATTGCAGGTTCGAAGCCAGCCTCCGCAACTTTGTGAGGCTCCCAGCAAATTAGCAAGACCGTTTCCAAATAAAAAATAAAATAGGGCTGGGGGTGTAGCTTAGAGGTAAAATGCACTGAAAGAAGAAGAAAAGAAGAAGAAGAAGAAGAAGAAGAAGAAGAAGAAGAAGAAGAAGAAAAAGAAGCCACTCCACGGATTTCTCTGACCAGTTTTACATCTTTGGCCATTGTCCAAAATCCCCCAATTTTGTTTTCCCATCAATTATGGAAATGATTTTCAATTATTGTTGTTACAAGGATTTAACAACTCATTTTCAAATAGGAACTTGATAGAGTGTTTCCTTCAAACAAACTGGCTTTTCTAATGTCTCAGGCCCATTTTATACACATTCATCACTCGGCAGGGATGCATGGCATATTTACCATTAGTATTGTGGGAGATTGCGCCAGGATGGTTATCAATTTGTCATGCGATCATTAATTCCTTTGCAATACACTCAACATTATCATTTGCTTTCATTTCTTACTCAAAAAATGTGTACTTTTTTTTGGAAGTTTTATTCATTCATAGATTCATTCACCACTAAGGAATCATGTGTGAGTTCTGAGTACTGAACTCATGAATGAATTTCATTCAGCAGACATTTGTGGGAGCACATGTATGTACTGCCCTAGGAACGGGGACCGAGCACTGAGTGGGACAGGCACAGTCCTGTCTTCTCAGAGATGACAGTTCAGCCTTGTGTCCGCTACCTTGGTTCTGCCTTTACTTCTGCTCCATCTTTTTCCTAACCTGAAATTCCCTGGGGTTTGGACACATTTTCCATTTCCTCCCATGTTTGTCTCGGCCTCAGCTTGCTTGAAGTCAATACTTCCCTCTTCTCCTCCATTCCCAGCACGCGGGGCTCTGCGCTCATGTGCAGTGCTGGTGCACAGTCTGGGTCTTCATGCAAGGCCAGTCCCACACTCTGGAATCCCCTTACCACTCTCCTCTGTCAGAAGAACATCCAGCCATCCTTCACGGTCTCGCTCAGCTGGTCCTGCTCACGAAGCTTTTCACTCCTCGATAGACCAGTCCAGAATTCACATGACTTATATGTATGAAATTCAAATAAGAACACTAAAGGGTTATGAAAAAGAAAATGCAGGTCGGGTGCAGTGCTACATAGCTGTAATCCTAGTACTTGGAAGGCTGAAACTGGAGGATCACAGGTTTGAGGCCAACCTTGGCAACTTGGTGAGACCCTGTTTCAAAATAAAAAATAAAAAAGGGCTGGAGGTGTAGCTCAGAGGTAAATCCTCCTAGTATCATGAGAAAGGAGAAGGAGGAGGAAGAGGAGGAAAGAAAGAAAGAAAACTCAAAAGAGATGCACATGTATGTGTGTGTATGATACTGGGGGTTGAACTCAGAGGTGTTTGACCCCACTGAGTGCCACTCCAGCCTCCTCCTCCTCCTCCTCCTCCTCCTCCTCCTCCTCCTCTTCCTCC
>PVJS01053228.1:0-13356 GCA_004027185.1 Glis glis | reverse complement strand
TGAGGCTGGCTGTGAACCTGGATCCTCCTGTCTCAGCCTCCCAAGTACTGTGATTACAAGTATGCGCCACCATGCCCAGGTCAAAAAAGGGACTCTTAACGGAGAAAAAATCCCCCATCAAGCATGGTCCTGAAATTATCCCTCTTCTGGAGGTGGTGTGGTTACCTGCCCAGGTATCAGTGATACACATCACAGGACACCTGAAGGACAGTTCCTCCATAGCGCAGGGAAATGCATTAGCAGATAAAAATGCTAAGCGAGCAGCACTTCAAGGCATTTCAGAAATGGCCTTAATCCCTCTTGCCCCAAACTTAAATGCAAGCCCATCCTATACTAAAACTGAAAGGAAATGGGCAAGTCAGCATGGATATAAACTATCTGAAAATGGATAGTGGTCCAGGGAAAGAGATCATAAAGTCTTATTACCCCAGGCTGATCAATGGCAAATTATTAAAGGGTTCCATGACTCATGGGAAAAAGGGCACCGACCACTTTGGTTGGCCATGCCTTTGGAGGTTAAGGTCTTGAGACTACCATTCGAGAGGTCACAAGGGCTTGCCCCCTCTGCCTCCGTAATAACCCTGGGGTGGGGGGGGAAAGCCAGGCCACTACCATTACTTAACACAGTACAATGATGGCGTACCTTTCCTGGGGAAGACTGGAAAATGGACTTTACCCAGATGCCCCCATGTCAAGGATATAAATATCTCCTGGTTTTTGCTGACACATTTTCTGGGTGGGTATAAGCATATCCTATCCGAACTGAAAAGGCCCAAGAAGTTATTAAGGCATTATTAAGGGAAATTTTTCCTAGATTTGGACTCCCCAAGTCACTTCAAAGTGACAATGGACCTTCCTTCGTCTCAAAGGTAACACAGGAGGTCTCACGAGCTCTGGGCATAACTTACTATCTCCATAGCTCCTGGCACCCTCAATCGTCAGGAAAATGGAAAGGTCTAACTTACAAATCAAAAGTTGGGAAAGCTATTCCAAGAGACCTCAGAGTCCTGGGTACACTTACTGCCATTGCTCTATTAAGTTTTAGAATTGCTCCTAAGACTTCTCTCCAACTGAGTCCTTATGAGATGCTCTATGGAAGGCCTTTTCTAACCTCAGATCACTGACCTCAGAACACAAGAAATGATTAAATATGTAGTTAACTTGGGGCAAGTACAAAAGGCTTTACTGGAATATGGCAATAAGGTCGTTCCAACCCCTGATAATTTGACCTATGCGGCCAAAATATAACCAGGTGATTATGTCTTGCTCAAAACCTGGAAAAAGGATTCACCCTTAGATCACCTTATCCCAAAGTGGAAGGGTCTTTTCCAAGTTCTTCTTAGCACTCCCACAGCCGTTAAACTACAGGGACACAATTCCTGGATTCATATGTCTAGAATTAAACCTGTCCCTCTTGAGACTTGGCAGAATCAAGGCTCTGACGAAATCAGGAATAAACCTCCAGTCGCTGATAAGACCTGTGAACACTACTCCTGTGAGCCTTTGGGATGATGTAAAAGTGTTATTCAAAAGAACCAAGAAGACTGAAGCAGGATAAGTTGTTAATTTTTGTGCTTTTTCCTTTTACCTTTTACCTTTTTCCTTTTATCATTATGACTATCCAGACTAAAAAAAGTCAACTTATTTGTCTTCTAATTTTTGCATCATTCTTCCAGGGAAAAGCAAACTTTTTCCTGGACTGGGCATAACAATATGCCAGGGATATTAATAATGGTGCCTGTTGGGTTTGTGGGCTATTACCCACTTCCAGTTCATCTGGATTACCTTGGTGGATGTCCCCCTTGCAAGGTAGTGATTGGTTAAAACTCCAAAAACTTATTAAAGAGCAACAGAATGAAAATGCCTTTTTTTTTTTTTTTTGCAGTACCAGGGATTGAACCCAGGGGCATTTTACCTCTGAGCTACACCCCCGGCCCTATTTTTTTATCCTTTATTTTGAAACCGGGTCTCATGAAGTTGCGGAGGGCCTCACTAAGTAGCTGAGGCTGGCCACGAACCCAGATCCTCCGGTCTCTGCCTCCCAAGTACTGGGATTACAAGCGTGTGCCACCACGCCCGGCCTGAAAATGCCATTTTAAATCTTGCTACCAGATCTAATGTTTTCCAGTGACCCATAAATGAGACTTTACATCAAGAGGACCATGAAAAAAAAATTCTCTCTAAATGAGACTAATGTTCACATGTGGCATTTTGCTAAGTCCAATTTACCCCAAATTGCAGAAGCATCAAAGATAAAAAGGGATAATAAAAAAATATTTAAAGGGATACTTTCAAATATGGGACAAACATGTCTGGATGACCCCCCACTGTGGGACAGCTTAGCCAAAAGGCAGCTCTCTGCTGGGGTCAGAAAAATCATTCTCTTGATGACTTAAATAATCCTACCCATAAACTGGGATTTATTAGTATAGATTACTGCAACTATACAATTATATTAAAGGACACTGATTGGTTTGACACTAATTGGAAATTAAAGACAGGAATAAGATGGCCAGCACTGTCAGGGGAAGAGACGAGAATTCTGTGGGTTCTTGGCCTCCATGGTGAAAAGAATTTCAACACATGCCATCAGAGAAAAGGCAAAGGTTTAATTCAAGAAAGGTGGGGATACACGTTCAGGGGAGACGTGAGCCATCTCAAGAGGGGGAGAGCGAGTCTCTCTGTGCATGTCTGTCCAAGCAAATAAGAGGGCCTTTGCCACTTTCTCAGTTCTTTTATAGACCGCCCATGAGGGGGTGGGTGGGGTTGCACAGTGAAGGTCTGGACTTCCTCTTAATCTTCAATTTCCCTGGCAACCGAAGGGTGGTGTCTGGCTGGTGTCTGACCTTTGTCCTTCTCATGGACCCTTTGTTTACACTAAGCATCTCAGGGATCCCAGGTGGGGAGAGGGGCCATTGTGATTAAGGGTGTGGAATCATGGAGGCTTCTTCCCAAGACAGAACACACCCTATAGGGTGGAGTTAGCGATCACAAACTTTCCAGATTTTAAAACTATATTTTCCTTCCCATTGCCTCCTTTCTACCTAAATTTTTTATCTCTTCTATTCTACCTCATCAGCACCAAACGGCACCCAATGGAACCCAATGTCTGTGTGGCACCAACCTCTGGCCATGGCTACCTCCAGGCTGGATAGGAAGGTGTACAATGGGATACTCCTGGGTACAGGGACACTGGACTAAAACTATAGAACGTCAGGCTAATTTGCCAAACCTACGACATCGGTGGAAGAGATCTGTTTTTCACTGGTATGATCACCTGGTTTCTTTGTTCCCCAAATTGGGCTTGAAGATGTAATATGGCCTATAGAGTCCTTTAGTAAATATATGCAAAAGGCTCTAAATGATACAGTTGAGAGCATTTTACTAATAAATGACAAAATGAAAACGATGAGAAAGGCCATCTTACAAAATCAAATGGCCCTCGACGTATTAACTGCAGCCCAAGGAGGAACCTGTGCAAGTGTCAAAACAGAGTGCTGTCTTTATATCCCTGATGATTCTAAAAATGTGTCTTCCAAGTTACAAGAGCTTCACTCCCAAATTAATAACATGTCTGATTCTTCCTTAAGTTTCAGTGACTTAATAACCTCCTGGTTCTCTGGAACATCTTGGAGGAGAAAAAATTCTCCTTTTCTTGGCCAGTATACTTTGCATCAGAATGCTCTTCTGTTGTTTGATTTACTGTTGTCAGGGGATAATATCTAGCATGTTTATGCCTTCTTTTCCAGAACATCAAAGGATGATGGTTCTACAGCCAACAAAATCTAACCTCCCTATGTCTCCTTTAGACCAGTCAGGACGAGCCTTCCGGTCCCTGGATAGGCAGGACCATCATCCCTTGTCAGTTTCGAAGCAGTTATAGAAGACAGAATTTTGACCTTCATCAACCCTTAAGATTAAGGGACCGAAGTCTGGGGGAGGGGGGAATGAGGTAGGATAGAAGAAATAAAATATTAGGTAGAAAGGAGACAAATTGGTAAGGAAAGGGAAAATATAGTTTTAAAATCTAGAAACTTCATAATCCTTAGCTTCACCTTACAGAGCCTGCTCTTTCTTAGACAAAAGCCCTTAATGGGCCACACTTTTAATTATAATAGCAGATCTGGCCTGTCCTTTTCTTAGGCAAAGGTTTTCAATAGGCCTGGCCTATACTTTTTAATCATAAGGCCTAGCTTCACACCTGAAATTCCTGAGATGCCTGATAAACAAACAAACAAAAATCCTAGAGGAAGTCTCATGTTTGTCAAACCCTGCACCCACCAATGAAATGATGAGAACCTGAGAATTCAAAGAAAGAAGGTCATGTTGCCCCATCCCCGCCATGTGCCCCTAGCCACCCCGCTCTTGGGGTCCCCTATAAGAAAAGGATTGCAAAGATCCCAAGAGCTTCTCACGCTCTCGAGGTGGCCCACGTTCTCCCTTGAACACACACATGTATCCCCACTTTTCCTAAATAAAACCTCTGTCTTTGTCTCTGACTGGCCCGTGCTGAAATTTTTTCTCCATAGAAGTCAGGGACCCCGAGGGTCCTGAAGTGAGTTTCCTGTCCCCAAACCAGGGAACTCCTCAGGACTCCCCATGGAACATGACCAGAGGCAGGTCCAATCAGAGAGCAAAGAGCAAGCAGAAGGCTCTGACTCACTCACGTGAAAGCGTGTGGAGCGACAACAGCAAAATGGGAAGAAAACGGGAAAGGGGGTGGTTTTGCTACCACAGGTACTTTTGGCAATGTGTGGAAAGGGGTTTTTTTTTTCGGTACTGGGGATTGAACCCAGGGGCATTCTACCTCCGAGCTACACCCCCAGCCCTATTTTTTATCCTTTATTTTGAAACCAGGTCTCATGAAGTTGCGGAGGGGCCTCACTAAGTAGCTGAGGCTGGCCGCGAACCCGGATCCTCCTGTCTCCGCCTCCCAAGTACTGAGATTACAAGCATGCGCCACCACACCCGGTTTGGAAAGGGTTTTTGGTTGTCATGTTAGAAACAGATTTTGGGGGAGCCACAAATAAAAGCTCATGAAATCTAGAGTAACTCGGCAAACCAATTTACTTCTGCACGGAGGGGTGGGGAGCCACGGTAAAACTGGAACAGCCAGCACCCTGGGCGCGCAGTCCACTCAGCCTTTTATTCCCTAACGTGAAGGCCACTACGCCGCTCCCCATTGGCTGGAGTATGGCTTTACAATCTAATTGGTTGGCTAGTTTTCACTGGGCAGATTTTACCAAAGGAGAAACTTGAAACCAGTACATCTAGGAGTGGAGCATGTAGACACATGTGCAATAGTTACAAATGGAGACCTAGGCTACAGTTATAAAATAGAAGCCTGCTGGTTTCTATGTAATCTTGTATCTTCAATAGAAAAGATTGCTTTCCTTTCTTACATCATAACCGGGTGGAGGGGGGGTTACTGGTATCTAGTGGGGGGGCACAGATGTTGCAGGATATCCTACAGTGCACAAGACACCCCTGCCCCCCAATAACAAAGAACCGTCTAGCCCCAAATGCCAATCGTGGTGCAGTTCTGAAACCCTGAGCCCGACAGACATTTTGCAGGGATCTTGTCCCTAGGGAAGGGACAACCTGGAGCTGCCACCGGCCGCTGAATGGAGCCTGAGAGAGGACCTCCCCAAAGAAGGCAGAGCCAAGAGGAGGAGAGGATCCGAGGCCTGGGGACATCACTGGGGCCTGAATCCAGCTGTGCCTGAAACCAGCCCTGCTCTTGAACTTTCCATGTGGGGGCCCGATGAGTGACTTTTTGACTTAAGCCTGTTGGGGTGATGTTTTGTGTCCCTTTCAGATCCTCACGGGAATGTCGTGCAACAAACGGGACATATGTTCCTTTTCCTTTTTGTAAATAGACCAGAAAGCCTGTGTGATTTGCCCAAGGTCACACAGCAAGCCCATGGCATGTGTCAAACCGGTGTTTGTTCAGCGATCCCAGACAGGAAAAAACATTATACTAAAACAAACACAGAAACAGAGCGGAATGCCACGTTCACACTAAGGTTTAAGATAACATATGAGCCGGGCATGGTGGTGCACTCCTATAATCCCAGTACTTGGGAGGCTGAGACAGGATGATGGCAGGTTCAAGGCCAACCTCAGAAACTTAGCAAGACCCTGTTTCAAAATAAAAAATAAAATAGAGCCGGGCGTGGTGGCGCACACTTGTAATCCCAGTACTTGGGAGGCTGAGACAGAAGGATTAGGGTTTGAGGCCAGCCTCAGCTACTTAGTGAGGCCCTCGGCAACTTAGTGAGACCCTGTTTCCAAATAAAAAATAAAAAAGGCTGGGGGTATAGCTCAGAGGTAGAATGTCCCTAGGTTTAGTCCCTAGCACTATAAAAAAAAGTCTTTGTCACAGAGCAGGGCTGCCTCATCTGCACCTGGCCTGCCTGGCACTGTTCTCTGGCACCAGATCAAGGAGCAGAGGCCTGAGGAAGAAAAGAAATCCCCTCGGGAAACCCTTCCCCTGCCAACAGGGAGCTTGTTGCAATCCTAGGAGGCGATGCAGGATGCGTCCTCAGGGACTCAAGCAATAGGCTCTGGAATCGGACCCTCCCAGGTTTGACTCCTCAGTCTGCCACTCAGAAGCTGTGTGACGGTGGGCAAGTCACTTCACCCCTCTGAACTTCAGCTTCCTCGTCTGAAATAAAGGACCTTCTTGTGAGGTTCTCTAAGGCTTAGAGTAGAGGAGAAATGTGGACGCGTCTAACATAGGTGGGGTGCTTGTGAGCTTGCCTGCCTTTATTTGCTCCCCCTTTCTAAGAAGCTCTTACTCTGGTCCCTTTTGGAAGATGGAGTTACTGGAGAGAGGCGAAACACTGCTGTCCTAGGAGCAGACAGTAAAACACATGTGATACAGATGGGCGCAGCGCTGACGCCTGTAATCCCAGTACTTGGGAGGCTGAGACAGGAGGATCGCAGGTCCAAGGACAGCTTCAGCAACTTAGTGAGACCCTGCTACAAACAAAAAATAAAATAGGGCTGGGGGTATAGCTCAGAGGTAGAATGCCCCTGGGTTCAACTTCCAGTACCATAAAAAAAAATCTGATCCATCCCTGAAAAGCCCCCTCTGCCAACCTTCTCCTTTGTCCCCTTGCTGAGCCGCTAAACCCAGATCCTAAGCTGGGTGTAGTGGCGCACGCTTGTAATCCTAGTACTTGGGAAGCTGAGACCGGAGGATCCGGGTTCGCAGCCAGCCCCAGCTACTTAGTGAGGCCCTCTGCAACTTAGTGAGACCCTGTTTCAGAATAAAGAATAAAAAACAGGCCTGGGGGTGGAGCTCGGAGGTAGAATGCCCCTGGGTTCAATCCCCAGTACCGCAAAAATAATAAATAAGTAAGTAAGTAAATAAATAAATAAATAAATAAATAAATAAAAACCCAGATCCTGTGGGTCTGTTTTGCCCTTCTGCTATGGAAACATGTCCCCGTGCTTTGCAAATCTCATCAGAATGCTGTGAAACACTCTGGACACGCGTTTCTCTCCCTATGTCACAAATCGGCAGCCCTGGGCCCGGAGACTCACACGATCCACCCAAGGTCACACAGCAAGACGTGACCAGGCTTGGGACAGGGTTTCCCAGTCTTGGCACCACTGACATTGGAGTGGGACAATTGCTTACTGTCCTGTGTACTGTCGGGTGTTTAGCCGCCTCTCTGTTCTCTGCACTCTGGATGCCAGTAGTACCCCACCCCAACCACAATGACCAAAACTGTCCCCAGACATCGTCAAATGTCCCCTGGTAGCTAAGCCAGCCCCGCTGGGACCCACCAGCTTACGACGCCGTTTGTTCAACATGCCAGCTTAAGCATTTCTTTACAAATGCAGCCACAAGGACCCACAGTACCTATTTCCTCTCCTGACATACAACATAATCTCTCCAAAGCGGAAAGAACCCACATTGCAATATCTACCTTTGGCATATTTGTCGATATATTTCCAGAGTGACAGGTGGGAGAAAATGGAAAACAAAATATTTGGACACCAGCCCTGTATTCCACTGAGCTCTGAGAAAATCTGCATCTTGTGTGCTCCTAGCATATCTCCCACCGATAAGCAGCTCATAAAACCTGGGCTTAGCCAGGCTGGGCTTACACTACTCCCACAGACACACCATGATCAGGACCCTACTGCTGACTGCTTTGGTGGCAGGAGGTAAGCTGTCAGCCAGAGGCACTGCTTCCCCAGCCCCTAGCTAGGCTGGGAAGTGGAGCCTTCTGGCCCTCCGCTCCCCATCTCCCCGACCCCACTACATTCCGTCCTATAGTTATAAGAAAGCCGGAATGAAGCAGAGCTGGGCATGGTGGCGCACCAGTAATCCCAGTCTTGGGAGGCTGAGACAGGAGGTTCACAGGTTGAAGGACAGCCTCAGCAACATAGTGGGACTCTTGGCAATCTAGCTAGACCCTGTTTCAAAACAAGAAATAAAAAGGGCTGGGGATGTGTAGCTCTGAGGTAGAATGCCCCTGGATTCAATCCCCCGTACAAAAAAAAAAAGGACAAAGCCAAGCTCTGGATTCTATGACCCCTCCGGGGTCCTTCCAGAACAAAGATGTTGGGTCCCTGCTTTCTGCACTCACGACCGTCTCTCTTCTCTCAGCTCTCAACTATGGGCTCGTCGCCTCCCTGCCCTCGCTGGGTAGGGTAGTTGGAGGAGAAGATGTGGTCCCCAACAGCTGGCCCTGGCAGGTGAGTCAACCCCAAGTACTTCCTCCCTCCCCACCCCACTCATTTCTCAGCAGCCCTTTGCCCTTCCAGTGTGGGGTTTGTTACCCTGGCAAAAATGAGGATTGGTAGCCAGGCATCGTGGTGCACGCCTGTAATCCCAGTACTTGGGAGGCTGAGACAGGAGGATCACAGATTCAAAGACAGCTACTTAGTAAGGTTGTCAGCAACTTAGCCAGACCTTGTTTCAAAACAAAAAATAAAATAGGGCTGAGGGTATAGCTCAGAGGTAGAACGCCTCTGGGTTCAACCCTGAGTACCAATAAATAAATAGGGCTAGGGATGTAGCTTAGAGATAGAATGCTCCTGAGTTTCACCCCTAGTAACCCCCCCCAAAAAAAAAGATAAACCAGGATTATGCACTGTAATCCTAGTACGTGGGAGGCTGAGACAGGAGGATCGCAGGTTCACGGCCAGCTTCAGCTACTTAGTGAGGCCCTCTTTCCAAATAAAAAATAAAATGAGTCTGGGGGTATAGCTCGGAGGTAGAAGGCCCCTGGGTTCAATCCCCAGTACCACAAAATAAATAAATAAATAAATAAATAACAAGCTAGGCATGGTGGCACACACCTGTAATCCCAGTACTTGGGAGGCTGAGACAGGAGGATCACAGGTTCAAGGACAGCCTCAGCAAGCAGTGAGATTCTCATCAACTTAGCGAGATCCTGTTTCAAAGTAAAAATAAAATAGGGCTGGGGGTATAGCTTGGAGGTAGAATGCCCCGGGGTTCAATCCCCACTACCAAAAATAAAAAATAAAAAAATAAAAACAAAATAAATAAAAATAAAATATGACTGGAGCTATAGCTCAGAGCTAGAATGCCCCTGGGTTCAATCCCCAGTACCCCAAAAAAAAAAAAATTGGTGGATTGATGGAGGCTCAGAGGGCAGCATGGACAGCTTCACCAATAAATTACAGTTCTGTGGCTCAGCCATTCTTGGAGGTGGGGTAGAGGTGCCTTCTCCACTTTCAATGAGGAGCTGCCCCACCCCTCTACTCAGAGGCACAAACTCACAAATATTCTCACTCTGTTAACCAATCAGATGCTTGCTTACTTATAACTGCTATTTAATGAACCACTCATCAACATCTATGCAAATGTTCCCTGCTTTAAGGAACCAATCAGTACTGTTTATGCAAATTAATCCTTAACTGCAGGTAAATCAATGTTATCAATGAAAATAAATGCTTCCTTTCCTTGATATAATCATAGGAACATCAAGACTAAAATACTGAGTGGGGCAAGGGTACAAATTATTAGAACCTTAGTGACAAGACTTTCAAAGGAAGTGTGTGAAGTTTATAACCACATAAATAAATACAGGAAAATATCTCTTATCTGACATAATTGGGACTGAGTAATTAAAAATTGGCTATAGAAAAATTATTTTAAATTACATATATATGTTTTAAGCATTTTTTTTTGGAGGTAGTAGGGAATGAACCTAGGGATGTTCCTATTTTATTTTTATTTTTAAATACGGTCCCACTAGCCGAGTGTGATGGCACACGTCTGTAATCCCAGTACTTGGGAGGCTGAGACAGAAGGGTCTCAGGTTTGAGGACAGCCTCAGCAAGTAATGAGACTCTCATCAACCTAGCAAGACCCTGTTTCAAAATAAAAATAAAATAGGGCTGGGGGTGTAGCTCAGGGGTAAAATTCCTCTGGGTTCTATCCCCAATACCACAAAAAAAAGAGGAGGCTAGGGATGCAGCTAGGAAGTAGAATGCCCCTGGGTTCAATATCCAATGCCAAAAAAGAAAAAAAAAAAGAAAGAAAGAAAGAAAACAAATAGGGTCTCACTAAGTTGCTGGAGGTCTGGTTTTGTTTTGTTTTGTTTTTGCAGTACCAGGGATTGAACCCAGGGGCATTCTACCTCCGTGCTCCACCCCCAGCCCTATTTTTTATTCTTTATTTTGAAACAGGGTCTCACTAACTTGTGGAGGGTCTCACTAAGGCTGGTCTCAAACCTGCAATTCTCCTGTCTCAGCCTCCCAAGTAGTGGGATTACAAGCATGCACCACCACATTCGGCTTTTTTATTTTTATTTTGAAACAGGTTCTCGCTAGGTTGATGAGAGTCTCACTACTTGCTGAGGCTGGTCTTGAACCTGCGATCCTCCTGTCTCAGTCTCCCAAGTACTGGGATTAACTGGGATTATAGGTATGTGCCACCACACCTGGCTTAATAGCATTTATTTAAGGGTCACTGTTAGCCAGCATCTTCCAAGTATTTAACTTAGTTTCCCTATAAATCACATTTCTTTTTTTTTTTTTTTGGAACTCAAATTTTATTAGTTCCATGTTTAAACAAAGTAATTGAAGCCATAGGTTTTGGGGGGGATCAAGAATTTGGTTTTAGACATATTAAATTGGAGGGATATGTCCTAAGAAAAATACCTCCCAAGAATGAGGATATCCCAGGAAATCAGGTTGTAGAAATATGTTCAGAATAGTTATTTTTTATGGTGTGTGCGTGTGTGTGTGTGTGTGTGTGTGTGTGTGTGTGTGTGTGTCACTGGGGATTGAACCCAGGGGCATTCTACCTCCAAGCTACCCCCAGCCCTATTTTAATTTATTTGGAAACAGGGTCTCACTAGGTTGATGAGAGTCTCACTACTTGTTGCAGCTGTCCTCAAACCTACGATCCTGTCTCAGCCTCCCAAGTACTAGGATTACAAGCGTGTGCCACCAGGCCCAGAGAATAGTTATTTTTTAATAGTCTAACTTTGTGATATTTTGTTTAATTATGGATTTTGTGTTAATTTTGATATTTTAATATTCTATAAAGCACTAAAATGTTTTTTACCTTGAATGCTGAGGTCCGGGAACCCCTTAAGCTTTGCACCGGGGGCAAGAGCCTCGCTCACCTCGCCCTGCTCCCAGCCCTGCTCTCAGCGATGCTGAAGGACTGAGAGGCCCGGCTCCTGCAGCCACCAGCTGCCTGTGCTTCTCCTCAGGTCTCCCTGCAGTACAGCTCCAGCGGCAAGTGGAGCCACACCTGCGGAGGGTCCCTGGTGGACAGAAACTGGGTCCTGACAGCTGGCCACTGCATCAGGTAACTGCTGTTCCCAGCCTCCCAGGCTGCTCACCCTGCCGGACGGTGCTCACCTCAGGAATGGGGCCCAAATGGCCTGGAAAGAGCCTGACAGCCAGGCATAGGGCTCATGCCTATGATCCCAGCTACCCAAGAGGCTGGGGCAGGAGGATCACAAGATCGAGGCCAGCCTGGGCAACATAGTGAGACACTGTCTCAAAAAAGGGGGGGGGATAATGCTCAAGAGCGCTTGCTTAGCATGCACAGAGCCCTGGGTTTCATCCCAGTACAGGAGAAATGGAAGGAAGGAAGGAAGGAAGGAAGGAAGGAAGGAAGGAAGGGGAACGAAAGAAATGAGAGAGAGAGAGAGAGAGAGAGGAAGGAAGGAAGGAAGGAAGGAAGGAAGGAAGGAAGGAAGGAAGGAAGGAAGGGAGAAAGAAAGAAAGAAAGAAAGAAAGAAAGAAAGAAAGAAAGAAAGAAAGAAAGAGGCAAATAACCACTAGCCCAGCCACAAGCTGTATACAATCTATGATTCGGTCTGTTAGTCAATTGATGGATCACTGAGGGAGGATATGGAGGAGAGGGAAGCCCAATTTCTGCCCTTTTGGGAATTCCAGATGTGACCTCTCAGTCTACAACTGGATTCCCTTGACAACTTAAATGACTTCTCCAAGCTTTAACACATCATCTGCAAAAAGATAGGTAACAGATTTTTTTTTTTCTGATACTAGAGATTGAACCCAGGGTCGCTCTACCACTGAAACACATCCCCAGCCCTGTTTCTTTCTTTCTTTTTTTTTTTTTTTTGAGACAAGTTCTCACTGAATTGCCCAGGCTGGCCTCGAACTTGTGATCCTTCTGCCTCAGCCTCCCAGGTAGCTGGAATGACAGGTGTGTCCCACAGCACCAGGCCAGGATAACAGAATTTAGTGTGGGATGAGATGATGCGTTAAAGGGTCTGGCACTTAAAAGTTCATTGTAATATATATACCGATTATAAAGGCCCACAAGGGCAAAATCAGATTGCTCGGTGTCGTCCACTCAGCCTCCTCCTTCTTCTCTGTGCCCTCTGTTTATCTCATACAGCTGGCGCTCACTGCTGTTCCTGTGGGTTGCTGTGGCTTGTGGTCAAAATTCATCCCCTCTCCCACCAAATTTATAAGCTCTATGAGGCGGTGGGAAAATAACAGAGGCTTGGAAGTCAGGCATCCTGGCTTCTAATTCTGGATTCTCACTGGACCCGTTACCCCCTCCTTGTGCCTCAGTTTCCCCATCAGAAAACGAGAGGAGAGGAATTAGACTAGAAAATGCCCTGAAAGGCAAATGACTCTGGTTTTTCTCATTCCCTCCATTGGAACATAGAGTTTATGTTGTTATAACTTTTTTTTTTTTGCGATACTGGGGATGGAACCCAGGGGCATTCTACCTCTGAGCTACACCCCCAGCCCTATTTTTTATTCTTTATTTGTAAACCAGGTCTCACTAAGTTGTGGAGGGCCTCACTAAGTAGCTGAGGCTGGCCACAAACCTGTGATCCTCCTGTCTCAGCCTCCCAAGTACTGGGATTA
>PVJS01053227.1:0-13356 GCA_004027185.1 Glis glis | reverse complement strand
AAAAAAAAAAAAAAAAAAAAAAAAAAAATTAAAAAATAAGTTGGGCATGGTGGTGCATGCCTGTAATCCCAGTACTTGAGAGGCTGACACAGGAGGATCGCAGGTTCAAGGACAGCCTCAGGAAGTAGTGACACTCTCATCAACCTAGAGAGCCCCTGTTTCAAAATAAAAATAAAAAATAGGGCTGGGGGTGTAGCTCAGAGGTAGAATGCCCCTGGGTTCAATCCCCAGTACCATAAATAAAGAAATAAATAGGGCTGGAGATGTAGCTCAGAGGTAGAATGCCCTTGGCTTCAATCCACAGTACCACAAAAATAAATAAATAAAGGGCTGAGGGTGTAGTTCAGAGGTAGAATGCCCCTGGGTTCAATCCCCAGTAAGAAAAAAATTAAAAAAGGAAGGAAGAAAGAAAAACAGACTGCACTTGATATATTTTTAATTAATCTTTTCTGCCTTGAGATATTAGCTGAAGTCTTTGACTGTCATGTTGACCTTGTTATTTTAAAATAATTATTAATTTAGATGAACTCAACACACACTGATTATAAATACCAACCATACATCAAGTCCTCAGTTAGGTGCTAACTTTGTTTAACTCTCAGTTTCTTAGTCTCGTTTCTCTTTCCTTGAAGATAAGACTCTCCATACTAATACATTTCCCTTTAAAAAATCTTCTGCACAGCCAGGCCTGGTGGCGCACGCTTGTAATCCCAGTACTTGGGAGGCTGAGACCGGAGGAGGATCTGGGTTCACGGCCAGCCTCAGATACTTAGTTGAGGCCTCCACAACTTAGTGAGACCCTGTTTCAAAAAAATAAAGAATAAAAAATTGGGCTGGGGGTGTAGCTCGGAGGTAGAATGCCCCTGGGTTCAATCCCCAGTACCACCAAAAAAAAAAAAAAAAAATCTTCTGCACAATTCAATGTCTTGACTTATTCCTCTTGTCTAACTGAAATGTGGTGTCCCAAGTAAGCATCTCCCTCCCCTCCCCCCAGCCTCCAGTAACTTTCCTTCTCTGCTGCTGTGAGGCCCACTGCTGAGAGTCCACACGAGTGAGACTGTGCAGTATTTGTCTTTCTGCGACTGGCTTATTTCACTTAGCCTAATGTCTTCCAGGTCCATCCACATTGTTATAAATGATAGGATTTTCTTCTTTCTTAAGGCTGAACCCTAGTGGATAATAGACACTCATAGTGTATACATCATGGCAACTACAGTTAATGATAATATATTGAAATATACATATAAGGTGTGGTGGTACATGCCTTTAACCTCAGTACTTGGGTGGCTGAGACAAGAGGATCACAGGTTCAAGGCCAGCCTCAGAAACTTAGCGAGGCCCTCTGCAACTTAGTGAGACCCTGTTTCAAATTTTAAAAATAGCCGGGTGTGGTGTGCACGTTTGTAATCCCAGTACTTGGGAGGCTGAGACAGGAGGATCGCAGGTTCAAGACCAGCCTCAGCAAGTAGTGAGGTTCTCATCAACCTAGTGACCCAGTTTCAAAATTAAAATATAATAAGGCTGGGTGTATAGTTCAGACATAGAATGCCCCTAGGTTCAATCCCCAGTACCACACACAGAGAAAAATAATAATAATTAAAAAATAAGAATAAGTTGGGCGTGGTGGTGCATGCTTGTAATCCCAGTACTTGGGAGGCTGAGACAGGAGGATTGCAGGTTCACAGCCAGCCTCAGCTATTTAGTGAGGCCCTTTGCAACTTAGTGAGACCCTGTTTCAAAATAAAGAATAAAAAATAAGAATGGGGGGTTTAGCTCGGAGGTAGAATGCCCCTGAGTTCAATCCCCAGTAACACATGTATGCACGCGTGCGCGCGCGCGCACACACACACACACAGAAATATATATACAATATATTTATAAAATATAGATGAAGCAATATATTGCAAATTGCCAGAAGAGTAGATTTTATGAGACTGACATGCTGCCTACTGCACTAAAGAGGCAACTGAGGGGAGATTTTAAGTCTTCTTGCCTCACAAAAAAGATAAGAGGTAATGCATATGTAGAATAGCTTGGTTTAGCTATTCCACAATATATATATGTATATCAAAACACCATGCTGTATGCCATAAATAACACAATTTTTACTCCTCAATTTAAAGAAAGGAGGAAGGAAGGAAAGGGAATGGACTCTGGCTTGCTCTGTATTTGATTCCTCACTCAGATGCGTGTCTGTTTTCAGCATAGAAGACAGAGTGCGTACTTTAGAGTGAGCGGCCGCTGGGCATGAATCCCCGCTCTGCTGTGCACACACTCTGCGCTGTCTCATTTGGAGAGAGGATGTGGAGAGACCATAAAACCTGCCTTTTAGGGTTGTCACGAGGACCCAATGAGCAGAGCACTTAAGAAACCCTCAAAAATGCTTAGTCCTCTTCCCTTCAGCATTTTCCTTCTATAGAATACAGAAAACAAGCCGGGTATGATGGTGCATTCCTATAATCCCAGTACTGGGGAGGCTGAGACAGGAGGACCTCAGGTTCCAGGACAGCCTTGGCCACTTAGTGAGACCCTCAGCAACGTAGTGAGACCCTGTTTCAAAATAAAAAAATAGAATGGAGCTGGGTGCAGTGGTGCACACTTGTAATCCCAGGACTTGGGAGGCTGAGACAGGAGCATTGCAGGTTCACGGCCAACCTCAGCTACTTAGTAAGGCCCTCCACAACTTAGTGAGACCCTGTTTCAAAATAAAGAGTAAAAATAGGGCTGGGGGTATAGCTCAGAGGTAGAATGTCCCTGGTTTCAATCCCTGGTACTACAAAAAAAAAAAAAAAGAAAGGGCTGGGGGGTGTATCTTGAAGGTAGAATGCCCCTGGGTTCAATCCCCAGCACCGAGAGGAGAGAGAGAGGGACAGAGAGAGAGAGAGAGAGAGAAAACATAAAACATAAGAGTTAATAAAGTGACAAGTAAATAGCTATCCATTTGATTGTGATTTTTCTTTACAGTGGGACAATTCGAGTATGGGAACTGGATCTTCCCAATAGAAAAATCTGGCCAACTGAGTGCCAAACGGGACAGACAAAAAGAATAGTCATGAGTATCACAGTAAGTGTGACTTCAAGTTTTATTTTAAGTGACTATAAGATCCTGTTCATGGTACCGACCCAGGGGTGTGTGTGGACACTGGGCTGGGGGTAGGAAGGGAAAGTGTGGATGTGTGGGAGCTGATGAGAGGCGCGGGTGAGAGGGAAGCTCCCTTCCATGGGAACTGGCCGTCGTCAGACACTGCAAGCCTGTCCACCCGGAGGGAAGATGATTCTAAGGGAAGCAGTGTAGCCAGGCGGTGCTCAGAGCCCACAACACATCCCTATGCCACCAATATTATTTCTGCCACTGGAAGTAAGGTTTCCGAGAGTAAAGTTCATTGTGGAAGTGTAGTCTTTTCCGTAACGAGAAATTATCAGTATATATACTTTTTCCAGTACTGGGGATTGAAGCCAGGGGTGCTTTACCACTGAGCTACATTCCCAGCTCTTTTTATTTTTTATTTTGAGACTCAGTTCACTAGGCTGGCCTCGAACCTGTGATCTTAGTGCCTTAGCCTCCTAAGTAGCTGGGATTACAGGTATGCACCACATGCCTGACCTGGCAATATTTTTTTCCCTTCCTTCCTCCCTCCCTCCCTCCCTCCCTCACATTCTCTTTCTTTCTTTTTCTTTCTTTCTTTCTTTCTTTCTTTCTTTCTTTCTTTCTTTCTTTCTCTCTCTCTCTCTCTCTCTCTCTCCCTCTCTCTCTCCCTCTCTCTCCCTCCCTCCCTCCCTCCCTCCTTTCCTCCCTCCTTCCTTCCTTCCTTTCTTCTTTCTTTCTTTCTTTCTTTCTTTCTTTCTTTCTTCTTTCTTTCTTTCTTTCTTTCTTTCTTTCTTTCTTTCTTTCTGTGTGTGTGGTACTGGGGATTGAACCCAGGGGAGGGGACATTCTGCCTCTGAACTATACCCCCAAGCCCAATTTTACTTTTTATTTCAAAACAGGGTCTCATTAAATTGCTGCCTTGCTAAGATGCTGAGGCTGGCCACGAACCTGCGATCCTCCTGTCTCAGCCTCCCAAATACTGGGATTACAGGCGCGCACCATCACGCCGGGCTATTCTTAGCCATCTTTGAGTCTGGGGAATTAGAAGTAGCCATGAGCATCTTTGAACAACTTCATGAGGTTGAAGGGCTGCTCCTCCCTGCCCTGATCAGGACCGTATAGCCCACTGAGGGACACATGTCTTCAGGTTACTTTTTCTCTCTTCCCAGATGGCCAGCGATGACAGCTTTTTCTACCTTGGCACCACAACTGGAGATATTCTCAAAATGAACCCCAGGACCAAGCTGCTGGCAGACACTGGGCCTGTGAAGGACAAGTACAGTCTGGTGAGCAGAGACCACCATAGTCTGAATTACCCTGCCATTTCCTTTCATCCATGAGCAGCATGGACTTTCACTAAGAAAGAGTATATAGAAGAAAAAAAGATCATGTAACCAAGGCCACACCTAAATTTGCAAAGTACACTGGCTAGTTCTGTAAGTCCTCCCCTTGGGTTATTTTTCAGGGCAAAGACATTCCTAGGTACCCTCGACTACGGAATGAGCACCACTACCTTGTCACCTCTTCAAAGCACAGGGCTTGTCGCGTTGTGATTCATAACCACACCGGTTCCAGCCTTTAAGAAGTGTGCTTTTAATCCCAGTACTTTGGGAGGCGGAGACCGGAGGATCTGGGTTCGCGGCCAGCCTCAACTCTCTCTCTCTCTCTTTCTCTCCCTGTCTCTCTCTCTCTCTCTCTCTTTCTCTCCTTAGTGAGGCCCTCCACAATTTCGTGAGACCCGGTTTCAAAATAAAGTATAAAAAAAAATAGGGCTGGGGACGTAGCGTGGAGGTAGAACGCCCCTGCGTTCAATCCCTGGTACCGCAAAAAAAAAAAAAGAAGTGTGCTTTTTGATCTCCAAGACTGCACATGTGCACGCACACACATACACACTCTTTCTTTCTTTTTCTTTTCTTTTCTTTTTTTTTTTTTGGTGCTGGGGATTGTACCCAGGGCCATTCTACTGCCCCATCCCTATTTTATTTATTTATTTATTTATTTATTTATTTATTTATTTATTTATTTTTGGTACTGGGAATGGAACCCAGGGGTCTTCTACCTCTGGGGTACACCCCCAGACCTATTTTATTTCTTATTTCGAAACAGGGTCTCACTAAGTTGCTTAGGCTGGCTTCAAACCTGCGATGCTCCTGTCTCCACCTCTCAAGTACTATGATTACAAGCATCTGCCACCATGCCTGGCTTATTTTTTATTTTGAAGCAGAATTTCGCTAAGTTACCACACACTGGCCTCGAACCTGTGATCCTCCTGTCCTAGCTACCCCAGTACGGGGATTGCAGGCCTGCATCACAGCACTAGGCTCACACACACCTTCTTTCTACTCTAATCACCAGCTCTTGGATTTTAGCCTCAGTTGACACTATAAGTCATGAAGAAAGCCTAGAAACAGTTCATTGTTCACATTTTCTGTCTCTGTCCACATTCTCACTGCTATAACGTAAAACAACCAACCACGCCAGGTAGAGGAAGGGAGATAGATTTATTCGCTTAGAGTTTTTTTGAGATTTCAATGTTGAGTCCATGTAAGGCTGGGTCTGCGGAGCTCAGGACATGGTGGCGGGAAGCAGAGAGAGGGAGAGAGCGAGGCTCTGCTCTCACATCACGGTGGTCAGAAGCCAGAGAGCAAGCAAGCAGGGGATTCAAAGACAAAAGCACAGTCCCCAAGGCCACACCTTCAGGGACCCACCTTCTCTAGCCACACCCCACCTGCTTAGGTTACTTAAGCCCAGTAAACCAATCACAATGGCTTTACACATTGATGAGATGCTCACTAAATCTAATACAATGGATCCCTCCACTGATGAGATCACAACCCTCTTGACTTAATTACATCAACTCTGAGCACTAACAAATGAGCTCTTCAGGGGACAATCTAACCATACCATCTGCAGAACTCCTAACAATTTTGTTTAGGGGTCCACTGAGCAATGTTGATATTTAAACCAAAATAAGAAGCCTACCCTCAAACAATGATTTTATGTAATAAGTGCTGCTATTCCCAGCAGTCCCAGAGTTCCAAGTGCTGTTTCCACTGAACTTTGAATTTGAAAGTCTTTGCAAAGTTCTGCACATGCCTGTCTCATTTCTGATAACAGAGCAGATGGTTCTAACTAAGTGCACTTAGATACTTTCCCACTTAGCAGATATTCTCAAGAAACTTTGAAATATTGCACTGTGCTCCTGGGAAAATGTCAGTTTTCTTAATCATATAATCATTTGATATTCAAACTTTTAAGGAGCGTCATAAAAAATGGGGAAAAACTATGGTGCAGAGACAGGAGATTTAGAAATAATTCCACAAATTTGGGTGTGGTAGCACACTTTTGTAATCCTAGTACTTGGGAGGCTGAGGTAGGAGGATCACAGGTTTGAGGTCAACCTCAGAAATTTAGAGAAACCTTCAGCAACTTAGACCCTGTTAAAAAAAAAAAGGATGAGGGGGTGTAGCTCAGAGGTAGAATGCCCCTGGGTTCAATCCCCAGTACTGCAATGAATAAATAAATAAAATAAAAATAAACATTAGAACTTTAAGCCAGGCACAGTGGGACAAGTCTGTAATCCCAGTACTTGGGAGGCTGAGACAGAAGGATTACAGGTAGAATGTCTCTGGGTTCAATCCCCAGTAACACATACACATACACACACATACACACACAAAAGAATTAAGTTCTGATTGGGCCTGGTGATGCAAGCCTATAATCCCAGTACTTGAGAGGCTGAGACAGGAAGATTGCAGGTTTGAGGTCAGCCTCAGCAATTTAGCGAGACCCTGTTTCAAAAGAATGAAGAGGGCTGAGTGTGTTGGCACAAGTCTGTAATCCCAGTACTTGGGAGGCTGAGACAGGTGGATTGCAGGTCCAGACCAGCTTCAACAACTTACAGGGGCTCTCAGCAACTTTGTGAGACCCTGTTTCCAAACAAACAAACAAACAAACAAAAAGGGCTGGGGGTGCAGCTCAGAGGTAGAATGCCCCTGGGCTCAATCCCCAGTACCAAACGAACAAAATATAATTGAGTTCTGGTGAAAAGAGCGGTAACAGAAGGGCTAGCCTGGCTGAGGTTGTGCTTCTGCCTTCTGCTCGAACTGAATTTGTGGATGTAAATGTGGTAACACTGAATATGTTCAGGATGCAGAGGTGATTTTAGGGAGGAAGGATGGCGAAGCACATTGGCTTCTTGCAGGGCCAGGAAAGCGGCAACCTCACGCACGAGCTTGGCCAGCCTGGATACATCATGGCAGTACCTTCCAGCGCCTCCCTGGCAGCCTGTGGCCTTGACCATGCTGGCTGGATTGTGTGTGCATTGCTCTTGAATGATGAGGCCAGTTGTCATAGCACTGTTTCTCCCCCTAGGGAGTGTCGGCCATCAGGTACCTGAAGATGGGAGGTTTGTTGGTGGGCTCTGGAGCCGGATTGCTGGTCTTCTGCAAAAGCCCCAGCTACAAACCCATCAAGTAAGTTCTGGGCCCCACGAAACTGGGATATGTAAAGACCCACTAGAGGGAGCTTCAGCAAGGGCTAGTAACGAAAGACTTTGGCAAAGTAGTTTTGGGTTAAAGAATTTCATCTTGCAGCCGGGCGTGGTGGCGCACGCTTGTAATCCCAGTACTTTGGGAGGCAGAGACCGGAGGATCCGGGTTCGCGGCCAGCCTCAGCTCTCTCTCTTTCTCTCCCTGTCTCTCTCTCTCTCTCTCTCTCTACTTAGTGAGGCCCTCCGCAACTTCGTGAGACCCGGTTTCAAAATAAAGTATAAAAAATAGGGCCGGGGGTGTAGCGTGAGGTAGAACACCCCTGGGTTCAATCCCCGGTACCGCAAAAAAAAAAAAAAAAGGCTTATGTTTGAATCAAACCAAAGTGGTCCACTGTGACAAAGACGTACATTGCCCTTTTAATAAATGCAGATGAGCTGGGCATGGTGGTGCATCTTATAATCCCTGTACTTGGGTGGCTGAGACAGGAGGATTGCAGGTTCGAGGCCAGCCTCACCACCTTAGACCCTCAGCAATTTAGTGAGCTCTGTTTCAAAATAAAAAAATAAAAGGGCTGGGGTACAGCTTGGTGGCAGAGTGTCCCTGAGTCCAGTTCCCAGTACCAAAAAAAAATTTCATTCTTAGCAACCTTAGGCATACAATTTATTTTTCTTTCCTTAAGTTGAGAACTTTTGCCTTTTCTGGTAAAGGATGTTGGGGAATATGAGGACAAGGAGGTCACAGCTCGAGAGCAGGAACAGATTTTATTCTGGGATAAAACCTGGGAGGGAGCCGGGCGTGGTGGTGCACGCTTGTAATCCCAGTACTTGGGAGGCTGAGACAGGAGGATCAGGGTTCGCAGCCAGCCTCAGCTACTTAGTGAGGCCCTCTGCAGCTTAGTGAGACCCTGTTTCAAAATAAAGAATAAAAAATAGGGCTGGGGGTATAGCTCAGAGGTAGAATGCCCCTGGGTTCAATCCCCAGTACCGCAAAAAAAACCAAAAACAAAAACCTGGGAGGGGGACTGACAGGGGTGGGGGTAGAGCCCAGGAGAGTCAGGAGCCCCCTCCCTTATAGACTAGGAGCTTTTTATGGGGCGTCAGGAGGGAGGGAGAGCAAGGCAGTCATGTATTTCTCTGATTGGTGGGTTTAACAGCAGGCCAGGGCAGGTAAATTTATGGAGCTGGGGGCAGGGGGATGGTGAGAGGCTCCCCCTCCTTCCTGGAGTTCTTTTGTTCCCTACCTCCTCTGGCCAGGCCTCAGTCAGACCTCATGGTGCCCACAAAGGAAGCATTTTAGACTTTTCTTTGGCACATCTCGATCGCCAGCATCACTCCTTTTGAGCTGTGGGGCCATTACTAAGTAAGATAAGGGTTAGTTGGACACAAGCACTGTGAAACGGAGTCGATCTGATAACCGAGAGGGCTACCAAGTGGCTAACAAGTTGGGAGAACACACAGCGCCCATACCGGACAAAGGACGACTGGGCTCCCGGCAGGACAGGGTGGGAAAGCACAAGATTTAGATTTCACCACTCAGATGATGTGCAATTTAAAACTTATGAAGTGTCAGCCGGGTGTGGTGGCGCTCGCATGCCTTTAATCCTAGTACTTGGGAGGTGGAGACAGGAGGATCAAAGGTTTGAGGCCAGCCTTGGCAGCTTAGCAAGACATTCAGCAAAATAGCAAGATCCTGTTTCAAAAATAAAAAAATAAAAATAGGGCTGGGGGTGTAGCCTGGAGGTAGAGTGCCCCTGGGCTCAATCCCCAGTACAAAAACAAAACAAAACAAAACAACAACAGCATTGCATGAACTCTGGACACTTGAAGTGAATGTACTAAATTAACTCCCTATTGTTTTTAAACTGGGATAACAGGCATGTACCACTGTGCCTGGCTAAAGTTTCTAAAGTTTGAAATAGGGTCTTGCTAAGTTGCTGAGGGCCTTGCTAAGTTGTTGAGGCTGGCTAGCCTCAAACCTGCCATCCTCCTGTCTCAGCCTCCAACTCCCTAATTTTTATTTATTTTTATTTTTCAAAAATTTTCATTAAATTGCTGCAGGTCTTTGCTGGTCTCGATCCTCCTGTCTCAGCCTCCCAAGCACCAGGATTATAGGTGTGCACCACTACGCCCAGCCTCCAACTCCCTAATGTTTAACCCCTCAATTTTAATATGCAAATATTCCCCCTGTGACAAAGATAATTAGACTCTAAGCATTTATTACAAGGTGAAAGCTGTGTTTCCAAAATGACCCTGGGTGACAGTGTAGGCTCACATCGGAGGCCATCATTCCTGCCTTTGGGGTTTTAGTAGGGTGATGGGCAGCTCACTGAACAGTTGCAGGGAAGAGAAAGGGAAATCGCAGGATCAAAACACACTGCCCAAGTCCCGGAATCTCTGATCCCTTTGGCTCTGGACTCCACCCTGTCTTCTAGGAATCCAGAGCCGACAGCCAGTAGTTCTTGGCCACCTTCTCCGGCTAAGGTACATTAACCCCATCATCTCTGGTCTTCACCACAACACTGTACAGGAGGGATTATTCTGTGGCTTGGAAACTGAGGCCAGAGGCTTCTGGCAAGGGGTCCAGAGTCTCAGACCTCTAGTTAGGAAGGAACCGATTATAACTCTGGTTTTCTGTTCTTCTTTCACTACTCTGTCACGCCAGCAATTGGATCCTTCTAAAACATCGCATTTCCCATGCTGGCTCCTTGCACAAGAACCCTTGTTGAATTCAAATTGTCCCAGCTAAATTAGGTGCAGAGGAATGTCAGGTTCCTAGGGCCTCATTGACTTATTTCTCCTCCTCCTCCTTTTTTAAAGCTCATACATGTCGGGAGTGATGGTGCACGCCTGTAATCTCAGTACCTGGGAGGCTGAGACAGGAGGATCACAGGTTTGAGGCCAGCCTCAGCAATTTAGGCAATCTAAATTACTTCAGCATCTTAGCAAAACCCTGTTTCAAAATAAAAAATTAAAAGGGCTGGGGTTATAGCTCAGAGGTAGAAGATCCCTGGGTTCAATCCCCAGGACCACATACACACACACACACCCAAAAAAAATCATACTTATGATTTTGGAAGAAATCTGAAAAGTAGAAGAAGAGAAAATAGTCTCTGAAGGTCTAGCAAAGGCAACCACTATTAACTATTTGTTATTTTTTCTTGTCTTTGTTCTTCATACAAATTTTTAAATAATTATACTTATTTTTATATAAAATTTTGTATGCCGATTTTTATTTCATGCAAACATCATACATGTTTTCAATATTACCACATAAAATTTTTATTATGATGATAAATATACATAAACTATATAACCTTTTATGTGTGTGTGTGTGTGTGTGTGTGTGTGTGTGTGTGTGTTACTAAGGACTGAACCCAGGGAGATTCTACCTCCGAGCTACACCCCCATACCTATTTTATTTTATTTATTTTTTTTTCGTGGTACCAGGGATTGAACCCAGGGGTATTCTGCCTCCAAGTTACACCCCCAGCCCAATTTTTTATTCTTTATTTTGAAACAGGGTCTCACTAAGTTGTGGAGGGCCTTACTAAGTAGCTGAGACTGGCCATGAACCTGGATCCTCCTGTCTCAGCCTCCCAAGTACTGGGATTACAAGCATGAGCCACCACATCCAGTTTATTGCTTTTTGAAACAAGGTCTCGATAGGTTGATAAGAGTCTCACTACTTGCTGAGGCTGTCCTCGAACCTGCAATCCTCCTGTCTTAGCCTCCAGAGTACTGAGATTACAGGCATGCGCCACCATGCTTAACCTTTGCCGGCTGCAGACGCCCAACACTGAGTAACTCCTGCCTTGCCAGCGGCGGCACTGCCTGAGCGTGCATCCCAAACCGCTTCCCCCCTCTGTCCTCTGTATGCTTCCGCGGGTGATAGCTACATGGTGGCCGCATGAATCCACTTGACCCTTTTGCTTCTCTTTAAAGGAAAATCCAGTTACAAGGTGGCATCACATCTATCACACTTCGAGGAGAAGGGCACCAGTTTTTTGTGGGAACAGAAGAATCACACATTTATCGCGTCAACTTCACAGATTTCAAAGAGACCCTCATCTCCACATGTCACTTTGAAGCTGTCGAGGACATTGTCTTTCCATTGTAAGTAGAAGAGGAAAATGAGAATGTGGAGATTTTTTAAAAAAATTTTTTGTGGTACTGGGGGATTGAATCCAGAGGCATTCTACCTTTGAGCTATACCCCCAGCCCTATTTTACTTTTTATTTGGAAACAAGGTTTCACTAGGTGGATGAGAGTCTCATTACTTGCTGAGGCTGTCCTCAAACCTGCGATCCTCCTGCCTCAGCCTCCCAAGTACTGGGATTACAAGCGTGCTCCCCCACACCAGCTGAACATGGAGATTTGATGCAGTGTGCAAAGGGAATTTCAATTTATTAATGCATTTTCAATATGTATAAACATTATTGTTTTTTTCTCCTTAAGTTTTTCCAATGTAGTATATTACATTAATAGACTTTCTCTCATGTTCACCATGCAGTTACATTAGCTTTCCCAATTCATATTTGGACTTCTTTAGAATGTTGACTTTTTTTTTTTTGCGATACTGGGGATTGAACCCAGGGGCATTCTACCTCCGAGCTACACTCCCAGTCCTGTTTTTTATTCTTTATTTTGAAACAGGGTCTCACTAAGTTGATGAGAGTCTCACTAAGTAGCTGAGGCTGGCCGCGAACCCGGATCCTCCAGTCTCAGCCTCCCAAGTACTGGGATTACAAGTGTGCGCCACCACGCCCAGCTAGAATGTTGACTTTTTAAGTGGGGCATGGTGGCACATACCTGTAATTGCAGTACTTGGGAGGCTGAGACGAGAGGATCACAAGTTCGAGGCCAGCCTTGGAAATTTAGCAAGAACCTGTATCAAAATAAAAAATAAAAAGGGCTGAGGATATAGCTTGGTGGTATAGCTTGAAACAGGGTCTTATTAGGTTGCTGAGAGTGTCACTAAGTTGCTGAACTGTCCTCAAGGCTAGCATCCTCCTGTCTTACACTCCCAAGTACTGGGATTACAGGCATGCGCCACCACACCTGGCTCCATGAATGTTTTTCATGTTGGTAGTGTCATACAGATCTTCTTATCCTTATTGAGTTTTAGCTAACTTGTTTTGTGAGTTACTGAGAGAAGTGTTAAAGCCTCAAGCAATGAAAGCAAATTTTTCAGTTACCATCATATTTTTTGAAACTGTTAATTAGGTGTTATTATTATATTTTCCTACTGTCTTTTTTTTTTGCGGTACCGGGGATTGAACCCAGGGGTGTTCTACCTCCGAGCTACACCCCCGGCCCTCCCTATTTTTTATTCTTTATTTTGAAACCGGGTCTCACGAAGTTGTGGAGGGTCTCACTAAGTAGCTGAGACTGGCTGCGAACCCAGATCCTCCGTTCTCCGCCTACCAAGTACTGGGATTACAAGTGTGCGCCACCACGCCTGGCTTTCCTACTGTCTTGACATTTTTTGTGTGTGTGGTACTGGGGATTGAACCCAGGGGAATTCTACCTCTGAGCTACACCCCCAGCTCTATTTTTTATTTTGAAACAAGGTCTAAGTTGTGGAAGGCCTTGCTAAATTGCTGAGGCTGACCTCCAACCTGTGATCCTCCTGTCTCAGCCTCCCAAGTAGTGGGATTGCAGGTATGCTCCACCTCCCAGGTTGACATTTTTATCATTATTGTTTTCCTCTTCATCTTTTTTTTTTTTTTTTGCGGTACCGGGGATTGAACCCAGGGGTGTTCTACCTCTGCGCTAC
>PVJS01053226.1:0-13357 GCA_004027185.1 Glis glis | reverse complement strand
CGGAGGGCCTCACTAGGTAGAGAGAGAGAGAGAGAGAGAGAGAGAAAGAGAGAGAGAGAGAGATCGTGCATATGCGTGCTGAGGTTGGCCGCAAACCGGGATCCTCTGGTCTCTGCCTCCCAAAGTACTGGGATTACAAGCGTGTGCCACCACGCCTGGCTCAAATGATAATTTATAATTAAATATCAAAAAATACTGCTTTTTCAAAAAAAAGGTTATAGAGGGCAATTGTTCAAGCAGAGAAAACAGTTAAAAATGATCACAATCATTTGCACAGAAAATAAAGTAAGATGAAGTAGCATTATTGGGGATGGATAAGTGGGAAATCATGTTATTACTATGCCGTCTCTACTCCACGATTATACACACACATATGTATATATACATGCACACACACATACACATTCTAAGAATGCTACTGTATATATTAGGGAAATGCATAATACAACCAAATTTCAGAAAATAATCATGGTGGATGAACTGTAGCCTCCTGGTAAGAAGAGATTTAGCAGTTTACATTCTATTCCTAAACTGTCAATGGAATTTGTGCCTCCTCTGCACATGTTTTTTCTACTGAGTTAGTTCTCTATAGCTCCTTATCATTAGAAAATACTTTTCTTCAGTATATACTAATATAACATAGCAATTAGAGTTATCATCTATTGATAACAGATATAGCAAAGTAGATATAGCAAATATAGAAAACAATATTTTCACTATAAATATTACATGGGGCTCCTCATCATGAGTTTTGATTGCCCGTGGGAACACAAGAGAATGTGAACCAAGGATTTTATATCCCCAGAAAATTTGATTCAAATATAAAGGACACAAACAAGATTTTATCAATATGCAATAACTCAAGGAATTTTGGAGATACTATCAAAATAGTTGAAGAGCTATAGCTATAAGGCTGGTATATTCGGCACCGATTACTGCTAAAATCACAAAGGGAGATGGCTAGATCTTTTTTTAATATTTTATTGGTTCATTAGAGCCTCACATTATAACGTAATTCATAGTGATACTGACGTACATGAACATGGCATTTGGTGAGTTTCCCCCCAACTCCCTCCTCACTCCGCCCCTTCCCCAAACAGGACATTGAGATTGGCATTGATATTTTCACGTATGTACACTTCCACTGACCAGATCTTTTTTACCCCCACATGAAAGGGAGAAACAATTCACCTATAGTCTTCATAAAAGACAGAATTTGGGTGTGATGAAATCTCTAGACCCAGGTTCCCATGTAGAGGAAATACAGGAGACAAAGGATAAACTGTAACAATAGTATGGTTTATTCCAATTGTAACCCGTAGCATGAGAAATTTTACAGATTTAATGGCCCACAGATAGTCAATCTATAAGAAAAAAAACAGGATGAGGAGAAATCTGAAGATTAAAATATGAATATATTTAACAATACAAAATACTGTAGAATTTAGTGACAAACCTTTGGATGACGAATCTATCGAAAATGCAAAAAAAAAAATGAATGCCATGAAAGTTGAGAACTAGACAGAAGGAGGGATGGTGGTAGGGACAGGGGACGTATGTGGGTTTCTGGGTGGCTGGCAAAGTCTATTTCCTGGCCTGGTTTATGGTTCCAAGGGTATTTGCCATATAATTACACAATAAGCTGTACAAACATTTTGGGCAGTTTTCTGCCTCTGTGTTTTCATTTATAATAAAAATGCAAAAAAAAACCCCAAAAGCAAAAAACAATTTTTGTTTGACCTTTATTTCCAGAAAAGGATTGTAGACTTAAACAATTGAAAAGTATTATCCAAGCAAGTCAGACATATTGTCACCATGAGCAAAACTAAACGACTGAGAATGAGGATATTGTCAGAAGGAATTCAGAAATCGTGTCCACAAGGTCAAAGCATAAGCAGCTATAAAGGGATGTCAGAGGATGCTGGAGGACAGGGTGTCATTTCCAGTGACTGACAAAACCATGCCAGAGGACCAGCAGCACAATCTCATATAGACCAGCGCATTATTTCTTTTCATTTCAGAAATGTTCCTGCCTGTTGTTAGTCTAACCTGGGTTCAGTTGGCTAGATTTTAATCAGATAATGCATATTGTCACTATTTACCTTAGGTTTTCCTGTAAATTAACTTTCATAAGTTGTTAGTTTTTTTTTAAAATAATGTCCTCATTTATGACTTTGGTTTTTATCTATGCTTTTAAAACGATGACTTTTTTTTGCGCCATTAAAAAGAAAACGGGTAGGCTTGGCTACATGTTTACTCTTTCTTCTATCATGATCATCAATTATATTGATGTATCTGATATTCTAAAAACCTTATGATGGTACTTTTGTGTAGATGGTTTCTTATACAGTTTGAGTATTTTTCCCAAGATAAATGTCCAGAAGTAGAATTGCTTTCTTAAGTGATTGCTACAATTTATAAAATGATAGCATCCAAGTAGCCTGTTAGGAGGCTTAGGTTTTTCTCCTGACTTTTTAAAACTTGTATATCTTCTTGCTAATAAAATAGTTCTTTGAAGTTAATAAAGATTAGTCCCTACTGAGTTTACTTCTACATTGTCCAGATTCTGTAAGATACGACTAGCTGCTAAGTGGAGGAACTTTGCTGTATTATAGTATTAATAGCTGTGGTCCTGACAGTACAGGAGCTAATAAACATCAAACAGTAGCTTACATCTACTTCCTAAATGGTGCTAAGCAGTATCATTTAACTCACGTGAAAGAGCCACAGTTGTTTAAAAACAAGATTGGTTTATATATTCAAATGCACATATAAATATCTTGAGTCAGATCATCACAGCTCTGTGATACAAAGGGCCTTTCAAATGTATTTTTTTTATTTATTTTTATTTATTTTTGTGGTCTTGGGCCTGGAACTCAGGGGCACTCAGAGGTATACCCCCAGCCCTTTTAATTTTTTTTTTAATTTTGAAACAGTCTTGCTAAGTTACCAAGAAACTTCCATCCTCCTGTCTCAACCTCCCAAGTACTGGGATTACAGGCATGCACCACTGTACCCTGCTTGGTCTTTCGAATTTGTATCATGTACATTATTGAAAGTCATTTGCAAATGGCACCAATTCATCGGTGAAAGTCACTTAGAATTAAAATATTATGGGACGCAGAGCAGCTTCGCAAGCAGAGGTCACCACTTCCATCCAGACTGATGGAGTGAGAGATCAGAACAAGCAGGATCAAGTTATTCTAACTGCTAAGATCTGACAATACTTTTATTTCTCTTTATGTAACTCATTTCATCATTTGAAAAGTGTTGTAATGTCACATACACAATAAAATGTCATCAGCTATAAAAACGCATTTGTCTCACTGAGATCAGAAGGAAAAACAAGACAGGCGTGGTGGCGTACACCTGTAATCCCAGTACTTGGGAGGCTGAGTCAGGAGGATTGCAGGTACGAGGCCAGGCTCAGAAACTTAGCGAGGCCGTGTTTCAAAATAAAAATAGGACAGGGGTGTAGCTCAGAGGAAAACTGGCCCTGGGTTCAATCCCCAGTATAGACAGAGGAGAAGGAGGAGGAGGAGGAGCAGGAGAAAGAGGAGAAGGAGGAGGAAAGGAGGAGGAGGAAGAGGAGGAGGAGGAGGAGGGGGAGGAGGAGAAGACAGTGATGAGGACAACAACACTGGTATTTCCATTGACTCTCCCTGGTAGCTGGAGCTCCACTCCAAATCAAAAGCAACTGGATTTTCTCTGCAATGCTTGGATATTTTTCATTTGCCCAGACAGTTTTGCATGCATTTTATTTTATGTATTTATTTATTTATTTATTTATTTTTGCGGTACTGGGGATTGAACCCAGGGGCATTCTACCTCCAAACTACACCCCCAGCCCTAGTTTTTATTCTTTATTTTGAAACAGGGTCTAAGTTGCGGAGGGCCTCACTAAGTAGCTGAGACTGGCCGCGAACCCAGATCCTCCTGTCTTAGCCACCCAAGTACTGGGATTACAAGTGTGCGCCACCATGCCCGGCTTACATGCATTTTAAAGAGTATGCAGGGGAAATGTGGATATGGACATTGTCTTTTTCTGTAAATTTAAATCCAGCTGTTCTCCCGCATTCCCCCACGATTTCCTCTCTTTTCTTTTTTCTCATATTCCCCGTCACATGTTTGAAATGATTCATTAGCAGCATTAGCCCTGAACGAACAGCCTAACCCAACCGGAATCTTGCTGTGTGAGAGGAGAAAGCAGGGGCCTGAAGTAAACAGTGATGAGGCCCGGAGGAAAGGGGCAATTATTTATTTTTCTAGAATGAAACTATTCAAAGCCAGGCGTGGTGGCACACGCCTCTAATCCCAGTACTTGGGAGGCTGAGACAGGAGGATCTCAGGTACAAGGCCAGCCTTAGCAATTTAGTGACACCCTGTTTGAAAAAAAATTAAGAAGGGCTGGGGGTGTAGCTCAGAAGTGGAATGTCCCTGGGTTCAATCCCTAGTACCACAGAAAAGAGAAGAAAAGAGAAAAGAGAAGAGAAGAGAAGAGAAGAAAAGAGAAAAGAGAAGAAAAGAAAAAAGAAGAAAAAAGAAAATTCAGAAGTAAGCAAAAATAAGGTAGCTTACTAAATTAACTAAATTACCTTAACTAAATAAGGTAATTTAGTTAAATCCCTTCTACAGTTCAGTCTTCTGCTAAAAAGAGAAGAGGCTCCATTGCGAATGGAAGCGAGTGTGGGCTTTCACACAGTTTACATAACCCTTCACACCTCGTGTCCCCACCCACACCTCCACCTCACACTTACCAGAACACTTTCCTGGGTAGCAGAGGGTTAATGCTTTCATTTCTGCTGGTGCATATCCTGTGGTTTTATTACCTAGTAAAGGTTGTTCAGGATCTTCACACAAATTATAGAATTATAGTAGCCAAATTATGGAACCAGCCTAGGTGTCCATCAGCAGATGAATGGATCACAAAATTATGGGACATACACACAATGAAATTCTACTCAACAATAAAGAAGAACAAAATTATGCCATTTGCAAGAAAATGAAGGACCTGGAGAACATTATGTTAAGTGAGATCAGCCAGTCACAGGAAGTGAAGGGTCATATGTTTTCTCTCATATGCAGAAGCTAGGGAATAACGGGGATCCAAAAGGGACTCCAGATAATGGAGGAGAAACCTCAGTGGAGCCAGGGAGGTGGTCTAGGGAAGGGGAGGAGGAAGAGTGAGGTTCTTTAATGGAAATACTACCATCGACTATGTGTACATATGTGAATATACCAACGTCAATCTCAGTACTCTGTATGGGGCAGCGGAGGGTGGGGGGCACCAAGTGCGGTGAGCATGTATGTCACTGTCAACGTGATTTACATTATGATGTGAGACTGATCATAATGCAATCATATGATATAATGAACCAATAAAAGCACATTAAAAAAGTGGCCCATTGCATCGGCCCCATTCAGCTTTAGCCAGAATGTCACTGGCTCAGCGATTCATTTCAAGTGGATTACGTCTTTTCTCAAGTTCATAAAAAGCTGTGAACAGAAACCTCAGCTGGAAGATTGCAGTCTTGATGTGGGTGCCCGGGGGTCTTTCCATAGTTTTCTTTTATGGTATGTGTCCACCTGAGCCATTATTAGTGAGAAAATCTGCAAGTGGCCCATCTCCCAAAATGTTTTTTACCCAGTTCTCAGCTCTCCGACTCCCAAAAAGAGATCCAAAAAGAATCCCCCCTGAATACAGATCTTCAGTTCTACCAGTCTTCCAGACAAAGCCCATCTGCAGGTCACTGATTTCACAATAACTTCTCACAACTTCATAATAATTATCTTTAGGAATCCTTCTCAACACTATTTCCCCAAAAAAAAGACTAACTAGAAAAAATGCAAGAGCAACATGCATATTTATTTATTTGTTCATTTGTAATTTATTTACTTATTACAGTAGTGGAGATTGAACCCAGGAACATTCTACCTCTGAGCTTTATCCCCAGCCCTATTTTATTTTATTTTTTATTTTCAACAGGATCTCACAAAGTTGCTGAGGGTCTCACTAAGTTGCTGAGGTTGGCAGTAAACCTGAGATCCTCCAGTCTTAGCCTCCCAAGTACTATGATTACAGGTGTGCGCCACCATGCCCGGCTACTACAACATATTGAAGGACTTAAATAAAAATAATATGACAGCTGTTGGTGAATTAAAAAGTACCAGAGAGCCGGGCATGGTGGCGCACACTTGTAATCCCAGTACTTTGGGAGGTGGAGACCAGAGGATCTGGGTTCGCGGCCAGCCTCAGCTCACTCTCTCTCTCTCTCTCTCTCTCTCTCTCCCTGTCTCTCTCTCTCTCTCTCTACCTAGTGAGGCCCTCTGCAACTGTGAGACCCGGTTTCAAAATAAAATATAAAAGAAATAGGGCCGGGGAGGGGGGTGTGGCATGGAGGTAGAACGCCCCTGAGCTCAATCCCCGGTACCGCAAAAAAAAAGTACCAGAGAAAATGTTCTCAGGAATTTTGAATGCATACTTTGATGTTACTTCTACTAATCGTAGACATTATCTATGAAATATGTTATGTTGGGCCTGGTGCTAGCTAGGCATTGATAGGTTGTAGATAAAATAGGTTTAATCTCTTCTTACTCAGAACTTACAAATTATGAGTGCTCCAAAGGAAAAAGCCTGAGTATTTAGAATATGTGCAAGATGGAGTGGTCCTGAAAGACATCTCTCAAGGTGGACCAGGAATGAGTCAGGCAAAGAGCCGTGGGAAAAGTCTTCTAAGCAGAAAGGATTCCAGGAATTAAAGAAGTCCAGGTGTGGTTGGAACTGAGAAAGAAAGCTCTGAGCGATAAGGTTGGTGAAGCCAAGAGAGACTAGATCAAGCAGGAGCCCGCAGAGCAAGGGGCAGCCTTCGAAAGCTCTAGAAAGAGATGGGATGAGCTCTTATTTACATTGCTGAATGATTAATCTCCTTGCTGATGAGAACAGATTGCCACAGAGCAAGGATGGAGGCAGACAATCATATTGAAAGGCCCTTTAGTCATCCGGGAAACAATAATTTTGAAGTTGCAATTGATGGAGTTTGGTGATAAATTGACCCAGTTGGTGAGAGAAAGGGAAACGTCAGAACGAATTTCTATTGCCTGGCCTGAGAGACTGGGTGGATGGAGGTGCATATTGCTAATATAGGAAGCCTTAGCCGGGCGTGGTGGCGCATGCTTGTAATCCCAGTACTTTGGGAGGCGGAGACCGGTGGATCCGGGTTCGCAGCCAGCCTCAGCTCTCTCGCTCTCTCTCTCTCTCCCTGTCTCTCTCTCTCTCGCTCTCTCTCTCCTTGTGAAATGCTTTCCCCTTGAGTATGGGTTGACCTGGTGACTTGCTTCCAACAACTGCTTCTAATAAATAGAGTACAGCAAAAGTGATGAATGGTCCTTCTGAGATTAGGTTGTAAAATATAGACCCATCTTGCCTGTCCTTTTTTGCTCTCTGGCTTGCCCCTCTTATTACCTCCCTCACGGAGAAGTGTATGGCACAGAGATCTAAGGGAGGTCTCCAGTCACCAGCTTCAACTGAAGGTTCAACCACAAAGATGAGCTTGAAAGATGAGCCTCCCCATTTAAGCCTTCAGGTGAGGCTGCAGACCCAGAAAACAAGCTCCCTGCAACTTCTTGGGAAAACCTGGACCAGGGACTCACAACTAAGCCATACCTGAATCTCTGACGTACAGATACTGTGATAAATCTTTGCTGTTTTAAGCTTCTAAAGTTTCAGGGTACATTGTGTGAGTGTGTGTGTGTGTGTGTGTGTACACGCACGCAGAAATCAATTACTAAATCACCTGAGGAACTTGTGTATTTAGAACAGGAAAATATGATGAAGACTGAGAAGAAATGGTCATATTGGTAGCTGAGAAATCAGGGCAGGTTGTATCATGGAAGTTTCTTTTTTAAAGAACAAAGTTTTGGACAAGGAAGTGCACTGACGGTGACTAAGAGACCTAGGCGGATGAGGACTGAAAAAGTGGATTTGACAACATGAAAGCCATTGGGTCCTTGTGAGCACAGTTTCTCTAGAGTAGAAGTAGTTTTATCACAACAGACCATTCAAAAAGAGTACAGCGAGGCTGTGTTAGATGGTAGCTCTTATCAATGGGTCATTTATGGCCATCTCTCACAGGTAAATTCTGTGACTTTTGGATTGCCAGAACATGGGTGAGATCTGGTCAGGCGCTAATCTTGAATCCTGTTGCCTTTGGCATAGCTAAAGCATAAGCTTTAGAGCCGGTGCTGATGACCATATTATGAAGACAGCGGAAATACCTCCATCACAATGTGTTAATGCAAGTCTATTGGAAGAATACCAAAAGTAAGGTCAGGAATTAGAAGACTTTGTATTTAATCCCAGATTATCACTTAATCTTATCAAAACAAATAACCATTCTGGTCTACAGTCTCTTTTTTTTGTGTGTGTGGTGCTAGGGACTGAACCCAGGGGCATTCTGCCTCTGAGTTACACCCCCAACCCTATTCTATTTTGTTTTGAAACAGGGTCTCACTAAGTTGCTGAAGGCCTCATTAAGTTGCTGAAGCTGGCTGTGAACCTGCAATTCTCCTGTCTCAGCCTCCCAAGTACTGGGATTACAGGTGTGTGCCACCACGCCTGGTTGGTTTACAGTCTCTTCTATTAAAGAGAAGAATTCGGATAGATCATATCTAAGAGTCTTTTTCTCCCTAATACTCTGCGACTACTTCTAGGCAAGGTGTCTTTAGTATCGTTCCCACGGAGTTACAGGGAATTAACTACCCAGTTCTGGGGGAGTTTTCATGTAATTTAGACTTTCTTCCTCACTAACACATCATGTTGGTTTATACCTTCCGCAGTACACATCCAAACTCTACAATGTAGAAACTGAATTTGAATAAGAACACTGTAGAAAGACAAAAGTACGTAAAATATTGAAAGCAGAAAAAGTACCCTTCTTTCTCTGGATATTTTTAGAAGTCAAAACTTAGCAGTTTTCCACTGCTGTATAAATAGATTGTGAAATGCCATTTATTTTTATGATATTTTTATATGTGCTGTTGTGGATGAAGACCGTTTAAACCAAATATATATGTATATATTTATATATATAATAAATTATTTAACTAAACACATAGAAGAGAACCTAACACACTTACGTACCCAACAGTTGTTAGTTTACTATCCATTTTTCCCTAGTCAACATTTAAGGGATTTTCAATGCCATTTTATATCAATTTTCAATGCCATTTTCCCTCAAAGTAAAAGTTTTAAAATTCTTTGGAGTTTTATAAATTTTGAAATATGTTCATTGTCTTACCAGCTACCTATTTTCCCCCATAATTTTAGTTTTTAAGCTATATTTAAAAACTACAAAAAAAATTGTTTCCTGAAATTTTTACTTCCTGTAGGAAATTCATTAGAATTGTCTTTAGGAGCTAGAAGACAGTATGTGGGAACTGTTTCCATTCATTCTGAAAGCATAAAGAAAATGATAGGTGGGCTCCCTCTGCTTGTTTGAGCAGAGCGGTTGCTTTCTAAAGTGTGAAAGTGACTTGTTGTTACTTGCATATTATATCTCAGAGACCTTAAGATTTGTGTCATTCAGTGAACTGAGAAGTGATTCACATTTCTTAGGTATTCGCAAACAGAAATCTGATTCTTAGAAATTCAAGTTCAGTTGTGTAGGAAGAAGTTTAAGAATCAAGCCTAGATTTGAGATGACTTCAGTCCTGTCTCAAGATAGCAAAAGTCATTGTCCACAGCAGGTGATGTCTTAGATAAGAAGACAGGGCATTAATGACTGACACTCAAAAAATTAGTAGTTTGACTTTTATTTCATCTTGATCAGCAGAAAAGTCTAGGTGACATAGGCTTTTGCTACTGTAAGTAAAAGATTCCCCTACGTGTCACTTTAAATAAATTCATTTATCTGGTGGAGAAAATAGATTGTTCTATTCAAAAGTAAGTGGAAACCATTAATTAATTAATTAATTCATTCATTTGTTTGTTTGTTTTTTGTATGTGTGGTACTGGGGATTGAACCCAGGGGCATTCTACTTCTGATTTACACCCCTAGACTGATTTTATTTTTCATTTGGAAACAGGGGCTTGCTAAGTTGCTGAGACTGGCTTTGAACCTGTGATCCTCCTGTGTAAGCCTCCCAAGTACTGGGATTACAGGCGTGTGCCACCATGCCCGGCTAAGTGGAAACCATTTAATTGAAAAGTTACAGAGTACATTTGTTACCTACAAATTATAATTAATTTTGCCAGAAATTTATGGAAATCAGTTTGGATGTGTTTCAGATTAAATGTCATCAACAATAACAATAACAATACTGACAAAGACACAATAATATCTAACCCTTATTTGGTACCATGCACCAGACATTAGTTAACAATTTGTCTGTATTAATTCATTTAAGCCTTATAATTATCTTATAAAATAGTTTCCATTATTATTCTTACCACTATTTCTACTGTTAAATACAGTTTCATTTGGGAAGTTTCATGAGGTCTTAGTTCTACCATATCCTCTAATTTTAAAGATACAGACTTAAATAAAGTTGTAGTTTCACAATCCTTTACTTTGGAATGTCATTGTAGTTTTGATATGCATTTCCTTAATTGCTAATGATGTTGAACATTTTTTCATATATTTATTGGCCATTCATATTTTTTTCTTTTGAGAAATGTGTATTCAGCTCAGTTGCCCATAATTTAATTGGTTTGTGTTTTTTTGGTATAAAGTTTTTTTGAGTTGCCGGGCGTGGTGGCGCATGCTTGTAATCCCAGTACTTTGGGAGGCGGAGACCGGAGGATCCGGGTTCGTGGCCAGCCTCAGCTCTCTCTCTCTCCCTGTCTCTCTTTTTCTCTCTACCTAGTGAGGCCCTCTGCAACTTCGTGAGACCCGGTTTCAAAATAAAGTATAAAAAAAAATAGGGCCGGGGGTGTAGCGCGGCGGTAGAACGCCTCTGGGTTCAATCCTCGGTACTGCAAAAAAAAAAATGTTTTTTTGAGTTATTTGTATATTGTAGATATTAGTCCTCTATCAGAGTGGTAACTAGTGAAGATTGTCTCCCAATCTGTAGACTCTCTCTTCAGATACTTGATTGTTTCCTCAGCTGCTCAGAAACTTTTTAATT
The DNA here is from genome assembly GCA_004027185.1 of Glis glis. NCBI lineage: Eukaryota > Metazoa > Chordata > Mammalia > Rodentia > Gliridae > Glis > Glis glis. The sequence goes on along the minus strand of PVJS01053226.1, from coordinate 2,233 downwards.
TAATGACCTTCCATTGATTGACTCTTGGTTTTGTTTCCTGAGCTTTGGGATCTTATTGAGAAAGTCTCTACCAGTGTATAGATGTTGGAAGAGTTGGTACTATGTTTTCTTCTAGTAATTACAAAGTTTTCTCATAACCATTTGCTGAAAGTTTTTTTTTTTTCTCCAGCATACGTTTTTAGTTCCTTTGTCAAAAATCAACAAAAACAGCATAGTATCAGCACAAAAACAGACACAAAGACCAATGGAATAGAATAGAGCATATAGAGACAGATCCTCATACTTAGAGCCAGTGGATTTTTGACAAAGAAGCCAAAAACATGCTGGAGAGAAAAAACAGCCTTTCAAAAAATGCTTCTGGGAAGACCGTATATACATATGTAGAAGAATAAAATTAGATTCCTATCTCTCGTCCTGCATAAGAGTCAACTCGAGATGGATCAAAGACCTAGAAATTAGAACAAAAACGTTGCCATTACTAAAAGAAAGAATAGTACCAACTCTCCAACATACAAGTCCTGGCGGGAGACCTTTTGCATCTATATCCATCAAGGACACTGGTCTCTAATTTTCTTTCCTTGAGGTATCTGGTTTTGGTATTAAGGTCATGTTGGCTTTATAGAATGAGTTTGGGAGTATTCCATCTCTTTTTATTTAATAGAATAATTTATGGAACGTTGGGCTCTTTTTTCTCACAATTTAATTTTAATCTTTTAAATTTGTAGTTTGATAGATAGATAAATTCTTTTTACCACAAAAAAGCAACCCATGTTTACTTGCATATGCACAAGAAAATTGCCTAGTTCCCACTACCTGGAAATAAATATTGTCGCTATATTTAATTTAGTTCTGGTTATTTTTTATTGCATATCTGCAGGGAGGGGTGGGTGTTGTTCATATGCATGTAACGGTCTCCCCACAGTTTGCTTACTTTTTTCCAAAATAAGGATCAGACCTGATGTTTAGTTTTGCATGATACTTTTTCCCCACTGAAACTTTTTATTATGAGCATTTTCCTGGGCTGGGGAAAATAGTTCAGCAGTAAAGACTTTATCTAGCATGTACCAGAGCCTGCCTCTGATCTCCAGAACCACAGAAAAAGAAAGATAGAAAAAAAAGAAAATATGAACGTTTTCTTGTGACAACACATAATCTTAAAATAAAATCATAATTGATCCTCAGTATTCAATTTTAGGACTATTTCATGATTTAGTTAACTTTCCCTTTTTTTGCTGGATACTTTGTTTCCTATTCCTATTAATTATAAACAACCCTGTGATAAACATCTTTGTACATAATCTACCATATCTCCAATTCTTTCCTTAAGGTAGATCATTAGAACTGGAATAATTGAATCAAAGAATGTGTCCTGTTTTAGTTTTTGATTTTGTTCTCTTTAGTAGCTGAATCAATCAGTGAATGAAGAGATGTATTCTATATAGAAATTCCAATGGTTCACATTTTTAAGTTAAACATGCTTTATTTTATTTACTACACTTTCTAGACTTTACCTTATCGTCATAGAATTATTTGTATGTCCTGCCAAGTTCACCACTGAACCTGATAGACTGATCTCTACTTACTTCTCTAGTTCAATGCCAGCCCATGATCTGAACCCCACTTTTCCTCAAGTCTGGGTACACTGGCTTCATTTTTATGCCTATTCTCTTGTTCCTTCGTTTCTTTTTACCTGTCTTCATGGCCCAATAGGTGCAACCATTTTTTAAGGGAGTTAGAGCTTCTACTACCTACCATTTGGGTCAAAATGTGTGTGGAATAACATAAATTGGATCACTTCTCCTCCTAAGAGAAATGATGAGGTGCTTATCTTCCTAAACATTATCTTGAAGCAAAGGTTTTCTCCTTTATCAATAAAAAAGCTTTTCTCAGCACATTTTTGTGCTCTTTGAAAATAAAAATGCATCATGTGCTTTTGTATTCCAGGGTCTATAATTACGCAGGAATTATCCTATGCCTGTATAAACTCTCTCTTTTCCCTCTTCTCTCTGTCTGCCTGTCCCCTCCATTTGTAGAAAGTCCTGGAGTATAGACCCATGATAATATGTCTATCTGTATCATATATATGGTACATATTATAAATATATACATATTTATAAATAATAGACATATTATAAATACATATACATATTTATAAATACATATATGTGTATTTATTATATATGTATATATAATAAATTTATATATGGTACAAACATTATAAATACATATACAT
>PVJS01053225.1:0-13355 GCA_004027185.1 Glis glis | reverse complement strand
TGTGCCACCACACCCTACTTCTTCCTTTTCTCCTTCTCCTTCTTCTTCTCCTCCTCCTTTTCCTTCTTCTTCTTTTTTTAATATTAGGGATTGAATCCAGGGCCTTACGAATGCTAAGCCCATGCTCTACTACTGAGCTAAATCCCTACCTCTAAGGCCCTGGCATTTTTTTGTTTTTTTGTTTTTTTTTTTTTGGTCCTAGGGATTGAACCCAGGGCATTATATGTGTGTGTGTGTGTGTGTGTGTGTGTGTGTGTGTGTGTGTGTGTGTTACTGAGGATTGAACTCAGGGGCATTCTACCTCTGAGCTACACCCCCAGCCATCCCTATTTTTATGTTTTATTTTGAAACAGGGTCTCACTAAGTTGCAGAGGGCCTCACGAGGTTGCTGAGGCTGAACACGAACTTAAAATCCTTCTGTCTCAGCCTCCCAAGTATTGGGATTACAAGCTTGTGCCACCATGCCTGGCTTTTTTTTTTTTTTTTTTTTTTTTTTTTTTTTTTTTTTTTTTTTTTTTTTTTTTTTTTTTTTTTTTTTTTTTTTTTTTTTGCGGTTCTGGGACTTGAACCCAGGGCTTTATGCATGCTAGGCAAGTGCTCTACCATTGAGCTATACTCCCGGCCCTGGCATTCTATTTTTGAGCAACACCCCAGCCCTATTTTATTTTATATTTGGAAACAGGGTCTCATTAAGTTGCTGAGGCTGGCTTTGAATCTGAGATCCTCCTGTCTCAGCCTCTGGAGCACCAGGATTACAAGCATGCAACACCACACCTGGCTGGCCCTGGGTGTGTGTGTGTATGTTGTGTGTGTGTGTGTGTGTGTGTGTGTGTGTGTGTGTGTGGTACTGGGGACTGAACCCAGCGGCATTCTACCTCCGAGCTACACCCCCAGCCCTATTTTATTTTTATTTTGAAACAGCATCTTGCTAGGTTGATGAGTCTCACTACTTGCTGAGGCTGTCCTCAAACCTGTGATTCTCCTGTCTCAGCCTCCCAAGTACTGCAATTACAAGTGTGCACCACCTGGCTCCCCGTTGTAAAGGAAGCATTGAGCCAGACATGGTGGTCCACACCTGTAATCCCAGTACTTAGGAGACTGAGACAGGAGGATCAAAAGTTTGAGGCCAGCCTGGGTAATTTAGCGAGACCCTGTTTCAAAATTTTAAAAAAAGTCAGGTGTGGTGGTGCATACCTGTAATCTCAGTACTTCGGAGGATGAGACAGGAAGATTGCAGGTTCAAGGCCAGTCTTAGCAACTTAGCAAGACCCTCAGCAACTTACTGAGACCCTGTACTAAAATTAATTAATTAATTAATTAATTAAATTAAAAGGGCTGAGCCGGGCGTGGTGGCGCATGCTTGTAATCCCAGTACTTGGGAGGCTGAGACAGGAGGATCGCAGGTTCGTAGCCAGCCTCAGCTACTTAGTGAGTCCCTCCACAACTTAGTGAGACCCTGTTTCAAAATAAAGAATAAAAATAGGGCTGGGCGTGTAGCTCGGAGGTAGAATGCCCCTGGGTTCAATCCCCAGTACCGGAAAAAAAAAAAAGGGCTGAGAGTATAGCCTAATAGAAGAGTGCCCCTGGGTTCAATCCTCAATACCATAAATAAATAAATAAATAAATTAATTAATTAATTAATTAAATTTTTTTTTTGCGGTACCGGGGATTGAACGCAGGGGCGTTCTACCTCCGCACTACACCCCCGGCCCTATTTTTTATACTTTATTTTGAAACCGGGTCTCACGAAGTGCGGAGGGACTCACTAAGTAGAGAGAGAGAGGTAGAGAGAGAGAGAGAGAGAGAGAGAGAGAGAAAGAGAGAGACAGGGAGAGAACTGAGGCTGGCCGCGAACCTGGATCCTCCGGTCTCCACCTCCCAAAGTACTGGGATTACAAGCGTGCGCCACCACGCCCGGCTCTAATTAATTAATTAAAGATAAAGAAGTATCAGTAGGATTTCTGGCACAGTGCCTGTGGGGTGTGAGAGAACACCAGCAAAGGACTCAGGTGTTTGGCAGGCTCTAGCTGTCCTTGCCTAAGCTGGGGGAAGTGGGATTGCAGGAGGACCCAAAGCCCGGTCACGTGTTTGGAAATGCCCAGGCACCGGCATGCAGATGTGGAGTAGGCCCTTGGCTACTGAGCCTGGGGTTCAGGAGACAACTTGAGCTAGAGATAGAAATTTTAGCTTCCAGATAGACTTTAGGGCCAGAGCCTGGGTCTGCTGTGGGGCAGTGAGCAGGGGTGGAGGGGGAGGAAGACTGAAGCCCAGTCCCTGGCACTCTGGAGTTGAAGGGCACCACCCATGACAGGAAGTCCTGGTAGATGTCTCAGCCTGCTCCTCAACAGGTGGCTCCAGAAGCTTCTGCTTCGGGGCAGGCCCCAAGATGAGCTATCCCAGGAGCAAGGTGTGGCTGTCTCTGCCCTTTCACGGTGGTGGCAGGTTAGCTGTTTAGAGGTGGTGGCTCTCGCGGAAGCCTTCATGCTGGGGCAATCTCCAAGGGAGCAGGTGGCATCCTTTTCCCCTTCACCTTCTTTCCCATTGTTTCTCCAGGAGCCAGCACAGCAACACTTTTTCTCCAAGCATGACAACCGCACCTCCTTCGACAAAGTGAGTGCCGGGGAGGCGGCAGTGCCCCGTCCAGACTGAGGATGAGGGCAGAGCAGTGGTAGGCTGGAGTGAGCAAGCAGAGGAGTCCTACCTCCCCACAACCTTTCTCCTCTGGGAAACAGTTCACTCTCCCAACGGAGGCACCTCTGCTGGGGTGTCCTTCACCGGCTTCTCTAGCAGTGTTGCAAATATTCTGGGGGCCACTGACTTTTTTTGTTTTTGCGGTATTTGGGATTGAACCCAGGGTATTCTACTTCTGACCTACACCCCAGCCCTTTGTTTTTTTTTTTTTTTTTTTTTTTTTTTGCAGGACCAGGGATTGAACGCAGAGGCGTTCTACCTCCGTGCTACGCCCCCGGTCCTATTTTTTATGCTTTATTTTGAAACCGGGTCTCACGAGGTTGCGGAGGGCCTCACTAAGGAGAGAGAGAGAGACACACACAGAGAGAGACAGAGACAGAGACAGAGCGAGAGCTGAGGCTGGCCGCAAACCCGGATCCTCCGGTCTCAGCCTCCCAAAGTACTGGGATTACAAGCGTGCGCCACCACGCCCGGCTCTTTGTTTTGTTTTGAAACATGGTCTAGCTAGGCTGCTGAGAGTCTCACTAAATTGCTGAGGCTGGTCTCGAACCTGCAATCCTCCTGGCTCAGCCTCCCAAGTACTGGGATTACAGGCGTGCACTACCACGCCCACTTGCTATTGACTTTTCAGGGTCCCTTTTTCATGCTGGAATGGATCACATCACTGAGGAGGCAGGCCAGAGAGGCCGGGGACAGTCCAGGCATCACAAAACAGACTTGGGATTAGGTGGGCCCACTGAGGTGCCTGGTGCCAGGACTGTGGGCCAAGGGCCCGTACCGTTGAGGAGGGCCCCTACTGCCTGTTGCAGGGAATTGGAAGACGGAAAGATCTGGAGCGCCTCTGGCAACGGCACACCTTCCTTCGTTGGGCACCCTGTGAGCTAGAGTTGCGCCAGCAACAGCCCCTGGAATCTTCCTACCAGTCTGATTTCCGGTCAGGCCCAGGACTCGGTAGCCTCCCCCAGCGCCTTGTCCACTTTGTGCAGGTCCAGCCTCCCCGTGCCAGCACTACCTACCAGCAAAACTTCTGCCAGCCCTCCCGGGGTGGCCACTGTGGCAGCGACAAGGTAGGGCCCCAAGCACCAGTCACTGACACACTGCCTGACCTCCCAGGGATCCCGAGACCCAAGCTGCTGCAGCACTACCTTCATGCTGGGGTCTCTGAGTGTCTGAACTGGTCCCGAGCATTAAACAGCTGACACAGCAGCCAGCCTATGCTTGCAACCCAAGGGGTCCCAGGGAGCAGTGAGCAGCGGTACACTGCGAGGCCCTATGCCTGGCTCCCATGATGCTGCATGCCTGCCCTCTGTGCACTGCCCTGGAAGCCCTGCCACCTAGTGAGTAGGCCTAAGACCTGCAGAAGGACTGTTGCCATGACCACAGCAGGTGGGTTCTCAAACCCAATGATTTCTTCCCAATTGCAGCAAACCGAGCTGTGAAAGCCTCATACTCAGTGTAGCTACAGGAAGGCAGAGCCAGAGGCTCCTACCTGTGGGCATCGAAGGCTGGAGGAAGAGGCAAGGGCTGGCAGCTTCCTCCTGGAGGCTGGTGGCCCCAAGGAGTTTGGTGGGTGGTCACACAGTCCTGCCCAAGAGACAGCTGCCCCACAGTTGGGACACAGGGAGACAACCCCAGCCACCAACCCACTGGACCACCTCTCCCTTTGGGGGTGAGCAGAAGTCTTGAGGAGATACTGAGGCTTGGCCTGGAGATTATCCTAACCCAGTGGAGTTTTATTATTGTTTTCTGAGCTCTTCTCTGGTCACCTTACTGGTGTTCCCACCACCTAAGACAGTAGGGAAGGGCTGTCATCCAATGTCACCTAAGGCAAAGCTCAGGCTTGGGTGGGGCTGAAACACCAGATCACTTTGGGAGTAGAGGCCAAATCCAAGAGGCTGACTGTAAACCCCCATCCCTGCAAGAGCTGGGACCCCCAAAGGCAGGTGGGGGCTGTGAGGGCAACATAGGAGTCCACACCAGGAGCCCCACACCAGGTTTTAGCAGTACGTTTACTTCCACATCCAAACTCCCTGGGTCCTCACAACAGCCCTGTGAGGTAGGTAGGGCAGGGAGGTTTCCGAGATCCCCATTAACAGATGAGGATGCTGAGGCACAGAGAGGTGAAATGACTTGCCCAAGGTCACCAGACCAGCAGTGGAGAGGGCCCAAAGCCAGCATTCCTCTTGCCCTCCAGCAGTTCCCACGTCCTCTTCTCCATTTCCTCTGTGTCCCCCACCCTCTCAGAACACTTCTGGGTCTACAGGGACCCTCCAGGCAGGCCACCAGGGTAGGCCTGGTCAACTCTAGATAGTCAGTGCTTATCCTGCAGAGCGCAAGGCCATCGCTTCCCTCTACCCATTCTCAGTTGGTTAGAGGGCTACTAGGTTCCTGGGCAAGGGCAGAGCTAGGTATGGTTCATGAAGAATGGTGGTAAAGGTAGGTGTGAGCATATGTGTGTCCTATGCTAAAGACAAAGGCTCCCCCAACCCAAGACCCCAAGGCACCGAGTGCCCACCCCTGTGCCTCCCTTGCCCCACAGAGCCACGGAGAGCTCCCTCAGCAGCAAAGGGCCACAGACACTTGCTCCTGCTCTGAGCTGCTCCAGTGCACAGGTCCTACCAGGCTTCAGACACCATCACGCAGACACAGAGCCTCCACGGCTTGACTGGGGCCCTGGGCCACACCCCCAATAACAAACAGCCGAGGCCCTGCCTGTAGGCTAGAGCAGGAGCAGCGGGCCGTGGGCATGGTGGGCAGTGCCTCCCAGCGCCGCCGGGTCAGATTGAAGCTCTCCACAGAGCCCAGGGGGCAAGGCTGGTTTCCTGCAGAAGGAGAGAGAGACAGTTGTAAGGGGCTCCAAGCCCTTTTGGTCACCGAGCCCAGAGGGTGGCCCAGTGGGTGTCACCCCAGGATGGGCCCTCTTATTCTTCGTTGTCCCTGTCCATCATTGGTTCATTCATTGTGTTTTGATTTGTCCACTTGGCCATGCACTCAGTGGTCATGTGTCCTGCTTCTGTCTCCCACGGCCCCGCCAGTACAGAGACCACAACCAGGCAGTGAGCCCCCCTCAGAGCTAGGCCAGGCAGACAGACCACAACCTGCTTGTTTCACAGACAGGAAAAGTGGGGTTCACAAAGCTGACCCCTGGAGTGTTTGGAGAAGGGGGTGCTCCTGCAGGGGGCTGCTCTTTCCTATCTGGGGCCTTTTTCTCCCCAGCCCAGCAGAGACTTACCAAGGCCTCCGATGGCCACGATGTAGCCCCCAAGCGAGCCAACCACAAAGTCAGCCCTCTTATCCCTCATTCGCAGACTTCGGGGCATCTTGGTCCAGGATCCTGCAGAAGGAGGGAGGTCATATCTACACACACACACATACACACACACACACACACACACACTCACTCACTATGCCCCTCCATCCCACAGAGAGTAGGAGAACAGCCCAGGACAGCCAATGCTCACCATGTTCCAGGTCAAACATCTCCACAGTGTTGACAAAGTGTGGGCGGGAGTAGAAATTGTGGGGCCCGGGCTGCTGCAAACCACCCAGGCTAAAGACGTTGCCTTCGGCCATGGCACAACCAGCAAAAGCCCGGCGGCTGGGCAGGCTTGGGTGCCGGGTCCAGGTCCGGGCCTCCAGGTCAAACGCTTCAAAAGCAGTCACCGGGAGCTTGCCCTGGCGGCCCCCTGCCAAGGGAACGGGCACCTGGGAGGGAGCCCAGGGGCTTGGTGGGCTCCTCACTCTCCAGGCTGGGCTGAGCTGTCTGCCGCAGACTCCCGCGCCCAGCTGTGTGCACATCTGTACATGGATCATCCATCCCACAGATGCTCAGACGCCAGGGTTTGGTTTCCCAACCCCAGCAGGGCCAGCAGAGGTCAGAGCCTCAGAGCAGGCCTGAATGGCCCCAGCAAGCTTCTCAAGTCCTGCCATCTCAGACGGAACCAAACTCTGGGGAGGGAGACCACTGGCCTCAGGGCCTTTTCCCCACGTGCTCCCAGCCCTTACCCAGGACATAGATCTTGTTCCCGTGCAGGAAGGTGGAGGCACCGTAGCAGGGTGTGGGCATGGAGGGCAGCGAAAGCCAGCAGTCCCGGCGGGGCTCATACACCCGTACCTGGGCCTGGGGGGCCGTGTCAGGGCCCATTCCCCCCAGAGCATACACCATACCATCTGCATAGAAAAGAGTAGTTCAGACTGCGCCCAGCCTGGCCAGGGCACCCCACCCTGACAGCTGCCCTGGTCGGCCCAGGGGGTGGCTGTGTGTGTCTGAAACCCTGTTGCACGTCTGGAGTGGGATATGGGATTCCTCCTCTGGCCAGGGCTGCTCCCAGTGAAGAGCAGGAGCCAGCTATTCTAATTATAATCCAGCTCCGTCTCCCTGGAGACACTATGGCAACCAAATCTGGCAACCAAGCGGGCTGGTCTGGGCCAGTGGTCAGACCTGGAGGCCACAAGGTGGGGGCTTCCCTGGGGGAGGCGGGTGGCTTAACCCAGGGGTGGGGGCATATGGGGATCTGCTCAGCATGGAGTTCAGTCTGGGGAAGAGACTCGGCATCAGCTGGGGCGGGGGTGGGACTGGGAGAGGGGCTGAGGCCTGTAGGATAGAGGTGCTGGACACAAGCCTTCGGCCCCAGTCTCCCTGCCCGCACCTCTCCACCACACCCTTTACTAGATTACGTTCCTGCCTTCTGTTAGGCCCTCGGGGTGAGCCTAGGGGCCTGTATGGGGGCCTTGGGACAATGTACCAGTCAAGTAGGGGCTTCCATGGCAACCATCTCCAGGTCAGCTTGGTCTCTGTCCACGTGAGGATCCCTGGTGTGTGTAGAGGTTGGGGGGAGTCTAAGCTCTTAAGCACTTGCTGGGCTCTGAGCCAAGGCTCTGCTCCCCTCCCCCACCCCAGACTATTTATAACCATGAGAGTCATTAGGCCACCCCCCAACACACACACACAGTCTCTTAGAAATAAGGAATGGACAGGGTGGTGACTGGGACCTCCCATCATTCTGGGGGCCAGCTCGGGCTCCCCCCACACTGCCAGAAAAGTCAGTTTAACAGAAGGCTGCTACAAGCCCAGCTCAGAGTTTGGTAGGAGAGGATACAGGAGGCAAGGTGATATCCAAGAGCTCTTGTCCCACCTCTGAGGGCAAGGGACTAGTCAGGAGAGAATGGAGGTGTTGGGGCACCTGAAGGGGCCTTCCTTGGGAGGCCACTTACCTCTCTCCACAGTCGCGACCCCCATGGCTGCTTGAGGGAGGGCGGCCCGACGCTCCCAGCGGCCTTCATCAGCCAGGAAGGCCTCCACAGCAGCTACTGGGCTCTGGACCTCATCCACACCGCCCACCACTAGCACCTGCTTGCCCAGAACCACAGCAGCTGCTCCAGCCCGGGCAGTGGGCAGGGGCGCCAGTGCCAGCCATGTGTGCGAGGCCATGTCCAGTGTCTCGGCAGTGTCCAAGGGTAACCCAGCCTGGCCACAGCCCCCCAACACCAGCAGGTGTCCATCCTGGTGTGCCACTGTGCCATACACCCGGCAAGTGGGCATAGGGGGGAACACCTGCCAAGCAAAGGCCCGGCTACCTCCTGCAGCCATGTCAGTCATTGCCAATGGCAGGCCATGCTATCTGCTCAGGCTGCAGGCCTCACTGGGGGACAGGATAGGACCTCATCTTGATTCTGCTAGGGCTGCAAGGGAGCTTTTGTTCAGTACAGGTAACTTGCCTTCACCTGGAGGAGAGAGGGAAAACAAAGGGTCAGGGCCACTCACCCGCCCCTCAGGAAACCAAAGAGTAGCTTGTGAGCTGAGTGCAGGGCAGGCCCCAAATCACTAGTAAGCAAGGTAGGAGAAGACCCAGCCCCTCTGACTAGCACACCATTTTAGAGGCCCTCCAGGAGTAGGAAGGAGGAGAGATCCAGGGAGTTTCCCTACTCCCTGTGGAGGCATCAGGGATTGTCCTTCTCACCACCCTGCCCTAAGGACTAGGAGCAACTCAACCTGGGACTAGGTACAGTGTCCATCCCAGCGCCCTGCCCTTCCCCTCTACAAGCCTGGCCCTGGTTCTACATGGGAGGAGTCCTGATGACTCTTCCCCATGCTGGCTTCCAGTGTGCCCTGGGCAGCCTGGGATCCAGCCATCAGGGCCCCCACCTGCTGTCAGGAGCCCAACTCCAGGGTATCCTTACAATACCTTTGGGGCCATTCCACAGGGTTCAACCATCCTCACTAGCACAAGGCCAGGGCCCAGGGTATCTGGGACTCAGGAGGGCTGGGTGCCAGGGTTCCACACTCCCCTTGAGCTCCACCCTCAGGGGTTTGCCCCTGTCAGCAGCTCCCTGGTGTCTAGAGGAGAGGGGGCCTGGCTTGGAGAATCTCATGAACACAGGACTCTAGGGTCCCAGAGTCTGGGGCGTTTCTTGTAGGAATGAGGAGCTGAACTCCTGAGACCCTTAACACAAGATCCCTCAAGTTCTCTGGCCTCCCTTTTCCTGTGGGGGCTCTACTGTTAGACCCTGGACCTGGCAGGAGGGCCTCCCGGCCCCAAACTTCAGCTTGCAGCGGTGGGGCGGGTCTGGGCGAGTGTGCTTGGGGCTCTCTGCCCCAAGCCCCAAACTTCCCCTGAGCTCGGCTCCCCGGGACTCACCGGGCGGTGCCTCCAGGGCACGGGGTCCTCGGTCCGCCTCCGCTGCCGCCGGCTCGGGCTAGGGCTGAAGCCGGGCTCGGTGGGGCTCCCGCACCGCTCGGGCGTGGGGCGGGGCTGGACCGGGTCCGCCCCTCGCCCCCCTCCCCCCGCTCTGGGAACCCTCCTCCCGCCTTAACTCTGCACATGCCGTGGCCGGAGCGGGTCGCACGGATCCACGATCACGCACAGACAAATGGACAGGTGCACGCTGGGCCTGCCCGGATCTAGGGTCCGACCTCAGGCTGGGGTTGACGCGAGGCAGCGGGGAGCGGCAGCACACAAGTCTGGTGAGGGGTCGTTCTGAGTTGGACCCAGTCTGGATGCGCGGCGCCTGGAGCCGGCCAGGTAACCTGGGGGCTTGAGGGGCCGGCGCCCGCCCATCGCTGCTGAGCTCTGAGGATCTCAACGACGGGCTCCGCGGAGGCGCCCCCTGGAGGCCGCTCAGGGCATGGCATGGGCCTCTGTCTCGCGGGGGCGGCATGTTGAATTGCACTAATCCGGGCACAGAACAGAGCACAGACTAGATCCTAGAGTGCACACTGAAAACCGACCAGTGCGGGATGGAGGAGCTCACGGTGCTGAACTCGGGGCCTGACGGGGCCGTCCGCAGGCCCGGGTGAGGGGAATTCTTGGGTCGCTCTGAGCAGGAGATGAGCTAGAAGAGGCAGAGGCCAGGAGCCCTCCTAGGTGGGTCCCTCTGGGGCCCGAGGTGATTTGTGACTGTCCATCTTCATGCTCCAGGGCCTGCCTCTGGTCAGGTGAGAGACAATTGGTGGACAAGGACCCACTTTAGCTCACCTGGTCCAGCAAGTCACCCAAGCGGTCAAAGTACTAGCCGAGTCCTTGAGCTGGGGTTCCATCTGTACAGGTCAGCGCCTTTTCCTTCACCTGCAGGAACAGGTTCTTGCAGTTGTCTTGGCTCACTGCCTTGTTCCCCCTCCTCCCCACCCCCATGTGTGTGTGTGTGTGTGTGTGTGTGTGTGTGTGTGTGTGATACTGGGGACTGGATCCAGGGGTGCTCTACTACTGAGACACACACATCCTTTTTTATTTTTTATTTTGAAACAGGGTCTCCCTAAGTTACTGAGGCTGGCCTGAATCTTCTGATCCTCCTGCCTCAGCTTCCTGAGCAGCTGGGATTGCAGATGTGCACCAGCACACTGAGAGCCTTGTTCCCCTTTCATGAGCAGTGTTTTAAAGTTTCTCTGAGAAGCAGGCCGGGAGACAAAGATACAAGTGCATATAGTTAGCGTGGGAAGTGAAGCCAGGAAGCACCAGCAGAGGAGTAGCAAGGAGACAGGGAAAGCAGCCACTAACGGAGGTGTCATCAAACAAGTTACCACTGGGAGCAACTGAGACCAGATCCTGCTGGGGATTCTGGAAGCCAGTGTAGAACATGAGTCCCACATTACTGCGACCCCTCAAGAGCAAGGGGAGCCGAGGTCATCATTCTCACATCCCCATAAATGATGGGTGGAGAACTGTTGGGGGCATTAATGCCCTGGCCTGCCCAGATTGAAGGCAGACTCCTCCCCATTACCTTCAGCCTTCTTAGGGGCTGGCAGTTGGAGTCAGAGGGCTGCACAGAAATAGTGGTTCAAGGCTGGTTACCCAGGATGCACAGACTCTGACTAGAAGGCATCTATCCTTCCACCCCACTTCATCCCAACTTGCTCCCCACTTGGGGCACTGGTGCCTCCACCCATGGGTTGTCCACACTGCCCTACAGACCCCTCCCATTTACCACAGTTCTAAGCCCCATCCCCTCCTCTCCAGCAGTTAAGGACTTTGTGTGTGTGTGTGTGGCACTGGGTATTGAACCCAGGGGCATTCTACCTCTGTGCTACACCCACAGCCCTATTTTATTTTTTATTTTGAAACAGGGTCTCATTAAGTTGTAGAGGGCCTCACTAAGTTGCTGAAGCTGGCCATGAACCTGTGATCCTCCTGTCTCAGCCTCCCAAGTACCTGGATTACAAGGGTGTGCTACCACGCCTGGCCGCAGTTAAGTACTTTCAAGCTGCCTGACTATTTTTTTAAACATTTTTTAAATTTCTTTTTTTTTTTTTTTTTGCAGTACTAGGGATTGAACCCAGGGGCATTCTACCTCCAAGATATATCCCCAGCCCTATTTTTTATTCTTTATTTGGAAACAGGTCTCACTAGGTTGTGAAGGGCCTCACTAAGTAGCTGAAGCTGCCTCGAACCTGCACTCCTCCTGTCTCAGCCTCCCAAGTACTGGGATTACAAGCATGCACCACCACACCTGGCACTGCCTGCCTTTAGATACCTCCTAGTCCCTCTAGTCTCCCCTTCAGGTTTTTTTTTTTTTTTGGTACTTGGAATTGAAACAAAGGGCATTCTACCTCCAATCTACACCCCCCCAGCACTTTTTTTTTAAACAGGTTCTTCCAAGTTGCTGAAGGTCTTGCTAAATTGCTGAGACTGGCCTCGAACCTGTGATCCTCACTTCTCCTGTGTCAGCCTCCTAAATACAGGGATTACAGATGTACACCACCTTCAGTCAAATTCTTGAAGCCATCTGCCCTCAGAGCCTTCACTGCCTTGTTATCTGACACCTTAGTCTGTTGCCACTCCTTCCCTAAAATTGCTCTTGAAAAGTCATTATAAAAGCCAGGTATGGTGGTGCATGCCTGTAATCCCAGTACTTGGGAGGCTGAGACAGAAAGATCACAGGTTTGAAGCCAGTCTCAGCAACTTAGTGAGGCTGTCAGCAACTTAGCAAGACCCTGTTTCTAAATAAGAAAGAAAAAAATAGGGCTGGGGGTGTAACCCAGAGGCAGAAGGCCCCTGAGTTCCATCCCTAGTACCACAAAAAAAATAAAAGAAAGAAAAGTCATTATAAGCCAGGCATGGCAGTGCATGCCATGTAATCCCAGTATTTGGGAGGCTGAGTCAGGAGGATCATAGGTTTGAATCCAGCCTCAGCAACTTAGTGAGGCTGGCAACAATTTAGTAAGACCCTATTTCAAAATAAAAATAGGGCTGGGGGTGTAGCTTTGGAGTAGAATGCCCCTGGGTTTAATTACCAGTACAAAAAAAAATGCTAAAACTAGAGGGTCCTTCTTGTCCTTGTCTCAGCTGAAATCTTGCTGGCATCCTCAAAGTTTCACCCCTTATAACCTCGGCTTCCTCCTGCACCTCTCTTGCCTCTCAGAATCTTTTTTTGGGGGGGTACTTCAGATTGAACCTAGGGGCAGTCTACCTCTGGGTCCTTTTTAATTTTGAAACAGGGTCTCACTAAGTTGCTGCCAGCCTCATTAAGCTGCTAAGGCTGGCCTCAAACCTGTGATCCTCCTATCTCGGCCTCCCAAGTGCTGGGATTGCAGGCGTGCTCCACCACGCCTGGTTCTCAGAGTCTTTTGCAGACCCCTGTTTCTCTCCCTCCCCCGGAAGTAGATCCTAGCTTTCTCCCTGGCACACATACCTCCTCTTGGGGAAATCTCTCCAGGTCACTGCCTTCAGTCACACCTAGACCTCTGCCAGATCTCTCTGCTCATGTGGACACGGCTCTGGGGTCCACTCAGGACCATATAAGATGCCAAATGAAGGAGAAGGGATGGATCCTGGGATCACCTCATCCTGTCTAATTCCAATTATACCTGTAAGGTTGGCATCCACAAAAGTCCAGGTCAAGTCAGACAGTTCTCTGATGAATGCTCCCAGAGGGTCCATCTGGGCTTACCAGGCACCAGGACGCAGAAGTTCAGCACTCCCTCAAAGAGCTAGGTATCCAGCCGGGCGTGGTGGCGCACGCTTGTAATCCCAGTACTTTGGGAGGCGGAGACCGGAGGATTCGGGTTCGTGGCCAGCCTCAGCTCTCTCTCTCTCTCTCTCTCTTTCTCTCTCTCTCTCTCTCTCTTTCTCTCTCTCTCTCTACCTAGTGAGGTCCTCCACAACTTCGTGAGACCCGGTTTCAAAATAAAGTATAAAAAATAGGGCCGGGGGTGTAGCACAGAGGTAGAA
>PVJS01053224.1:0-13357 GCA_004027185.1 Glis glis | reverse complement strand
GCTACACCCCTGGCCCTATTTGTTTTTTATACTTTATTTTGAAACCGGGTCTCATGAAGTTGTGGAGGGCCTCACTAAGTAGAGAGAGAGAGAGAGAGAGAGAGAGAGAAGAGAGAGAGTGAGCACTGAGGTTGGCCATGAACCCGGATCCTCCAGTCTCTGCCTCCCAAAGTACTGGGATTACAAGCGTGTGCCACCACGCCCGGCTCCCTACACCATGAGACACTGTTCATATTTACTGACTCAGGGAAAGGCATGTTCTTTACAATACTGGCCATGTTTCGTCCAGTTTGTCTCTAAAAGGTCACAAAATACCTGAATTGTGTGCCAGTTTAGTCTTTTCTATGCAAACATCTCTTCAATAAAATATTTCTCGTCTCTTCCTCTTTACTGAGCAACTGAAATTCAGTCACTATAAATTTTCTCTTACATGGTCTCTTCTGCAAAAGAGAAACAGGAAGAGTCCAGCATCCCACAAGTCCGTCGAGAGCATTTCCCCCAACAACCTCAAGGTCTTTCACTAGGCCCCACTTTGAATGTTCCCCCACCTTCCAGGAAGCACCATCTTGGGTACTAAGCCTTCGATACATGGACCTTTGGAAGATATTCAGCTTTTCACTACAGCAGAATTTTCAGAGGTGTTAATATGGTGCCTCCTAAAATACTGTAATACCACCAAGCCATGAATGCTTTCCCCCCACAGCCTCTTTTAAAAGGACCCACAGTCCTTTTACATTTTGATATTCAGATATCTCTTCATTAGTTCTAGTCCCATTTGCACAAGTTCCATGATTTTTCTTATTTTTTATCACTAAGGTTGGCTTTTTCTGTTACTTTTCTGATTTATTTCTCTGCTTCTTTTTTTCTATTGTAGTTTTTTAGAGCATTTTGTAGCACTTGGTCATCCAGCTGCTACACATCTTGGGGTTTTGTTATTATTGCTTTGTTTTACTTTGGTCTATAATTTGTGTTATTTTATTGTGGTGTTATATGTCATTCAATGCTGTTTGTACATTTTAATAGTTTAAGTTGAGATGACTGCCAAGTGCACTATGATATTTTTATTTGAACCTTGACTAGAATATTTTGGTTTTTTTGTTCCCTACATCGCATTAGTGGGATTATTGGTGAAAATTGAAAAGCATCTTTAGATTAGATGTTACTGTATGAATGTTAAGGCCCTGGTAGTGATACCTGTACTTAGTTCATAATATAATGTCTATACACTAGGAAATGTATAGAATGGGTTAATGTATGTGATTTAATGCAGAAAATATTTTATAAATATTTGGGCAATCTGGATAAATATATATTGAAATATTTGGTACTAATATAAATTTCCATAAACCCAAATTTACCTGAAACTATAAGCAAGTTTTTATTGCCACAACTAGCCTAAAAGTTGCCAATTGTTAATGTGGAAAGATTACTGCAGATTCAGGGGATACATACACAGAGTGTGTAATTGAAACACATTCCCCATTCTAAAGATCATTAAGTAAGCAACCCTTGAATAAAAATAATAGGAATTAGATGGACAGTTTAAGAAAAATAATTATTTTGAATGGTGAAAAATAATTGCAGTTATCCATCCTAATCATTTTCAGGAAAACACATATTAAACCAGAATGAGATAAATCTATACACACATAATGTTGATAACAGTTAACAATTTGACATTATCAAGAATTAACTAGGATATGGATCAATGAAAATACTCAGAACTTGTTGTTGAGAATGTAAATAGTTGCAATCATCATAAAATTGCTTGCCATTACATTTAGAAAGACATAGCCAACACCCAGTGATTTTATCCTCAAATCTATTCCTTCAAATAATGTGATATGTGTTCCAGGATCTATTCACAAGAGAGCCCAGACTAGGTCAAACATCAACTGTTCATATAACTTGTTTATATACCTTCAGTGGAGTTGTATACAGCTCAAAAATAAATAAACTTTAGCTGCATTCAAACATTAATGAGTCTGTTGGAGAATGTTATTTTAAGAAAGGGGGAGACAGAAAATTACATGGCACCTTCCTCTTCCAAGTTTGAAGAACCAGGATGTCAGGTGTTGGGAAAGGCTCTTGGTTTGGCCTAAACCCAGATAAAATCATGGAACTGGCTTTCTATTTCTCAGCATTGGACTTCTTGCCTTCTACACCCCTCCCTGTGTTATCCTGTGCACTCACAGAAAAGTTTTCCTCCCCAATCTTCCTGCTTCTTTAGATTTGTTCATGTAATTTGTAATTGTGTTTACTGACAGTTAATTGGGAAAAGATAATTAAAGGTTATCCTCAATCCCCCATGTAGATGCCATCGCAGAAGTAGAATTGATTTCAAAATGAGAACAGGGGTGGGAGAGGGGACCAGGGAATAAGACACCTATAAGTCAGGGCTCAGTGTCTCATCCCAGTCACAGGACAGACTTGACCTCTCACAGGTGAGCACTTTTCCTTTCACACCGAGGCTTGGGTAATGAGACACAGATGAAGAGGGAATGTGACTCTGTTGCTGGGTTTGGAAGAGAGAACCTGAGCAGGCTTTCACAGAAAATGGGGCTCTTTCCTGTTAGATGCAGAATGGACTCTGTTTTCCCCACCCACCCTGTTCAAATGTGATTCCTTCCTTGGCTGCCAGGGGTTCTCCATGATATCAGCCCTTCTGAAGGCTGAATGCTCCTCCTTTTCTTCCTTGTTCCTTTTCACCTTTTGTGTGTGTGTGTGGGGGGGGTACTGGGGATTGAACCCAGGGAATTCTACCTCTGAGCTACACCCCCAGTCCAATTTTATTTTATTTTTGAAACAGGCTCTTACTAAGTTTCTGAGGGCCTCATTAAGATGCCGAGACTGGTCCTGGACCTGTGATCCTCCTGACTCAGTCTCCCAAGTGTTGGGATTACAGGCATGTGCCACTATGCCATCTCCATGTCTTTTAATTTATTGTTGATTGTATTAAAATCATATGTGCAAAATTGATATTACATTTCTACTTCTCAAAAATATTAACTACTTAATTAAATGGGATAAAGCTTTTTATCAAAAAATGGATTTTCACACATAACTAACATGTTATACTTAATTGGGAAAATGAGCATATTCATGAATGTAGAACATGCATGATTATTGTGAGTGGCTTTTATTTCCCTTTGGACCCTGCATAAGAGTTGATGTGAAAAATTGTTTCGTAATGAATATTTCCTTCGGTTACTTAGTGGAGGAAAGCTTTAGGCACAATTTTCACAGTATTTTCTCAAGATTTATCTGGGATAAAACAGTTACTGTTATTCTTAGAAACTCACAATATGTTAAATCCTGAAAATAACTATTAATTGAAATCCAAATGGTGAAGCTGATCATTGGCTATTAATAAATTCTGCTGTGCTCTGAATCTAAGGAGAGTTTTAGGGCATGTGCCCATTCTATAATGATATAAGGGAAATTCCATGTCACATTCAGACCCCAAAGACATAATCCTGCTACTGTTCTGTCCAGCAGTGGAACCCTGCAAGTCATCCTGAACTTAAAAAACCTGGGAAGGGATTTGCCAGGCTTCAGAGCCCACATGATCTGGGCTCCTGTGAGGAGCACTGCACATGGGACTTGGTAGCAGGGTACTGCTACAGCTGCTGTCTCTGAAGGTGTTTCCCTCTATGTGAATCCACTCTACTTCCAATCCTGCTCCTGCAACTGTATTGACATCATGGCTCTGAGAATGTTTTTTGGCTTAACAAATAAACCCATATGAAAATTGTTTTGTGATTAGTCTCCCTTTTTTTTTTTGATACTGGGGATTGAACCCAGGGGTGTTTGATCTCTGAGATAACTCCCCCCACCCAGCCCTTTTTATTTTGAAATAGGTTCTAAGTTGCTGAGTGCCTCACTTAGTTGCTGAGGTTGGCCTGGAACTTGTGTTCCTCCTGTCTCAACCTCCCAAGTACTGGGATTACAAGCATGTGCAATCATATCCCACTGTTTATTCTCCTTTGAATTCCATCTCATTTCAATTGTGTTAGCAAAAGCACCATTGTTCAATCGCTAGTCTGCAGTGAGGTCAGCTTTTCTTTTGTGGTGTTGAAGAATATTGTCTGTACCCGCTCACTCAGAATATTGGATTTCTTTACCTCAATTTAATTTTCTTTTTATAGCTTCCCTTTCCCATTCTTTAGTATAAATTGCCTGTTATTCTCCATAAATTGATGAAATAATTGACTTCAATATGATTTTTGTCAGAAAACATGATTCATTTGTACTTTTCATGTTAAAAAACACATCTATTTGTCTAACCGCTCTAGTTGTCTCTCATTTTCCATAACTGTACCACATTTTTTTTTTGCGGTACTGGGGATTGAACTCAGGGGCGTTCTACATCCGCGCTACGCCCCCGGCCCTATTTTTTTATACTTTATTTTGAAACCGGGTCTCACGAAGTTGCGGAGGGCCTCACTAAGGAGAGAGAGAGAGAGAGAGAGAGAGAGAGAGAGAGACAGGGAGAGAGAGAGAGAGTGCGCACGCGCGTCCGTGCGCGAGCTGAGGCTGGCCGCGAACGCGGATCCTCTGGTCTCTGCCTCCCAAAGTACTGGGATTACAAGCGTGCGCCACCACGCCCGGCTTCCATAATTGTACCACATTTTGAAGGTTATTACCTGTGCTCTGACATGGTTCATATTCTCTCCTGCTCCTTTCTTCCTCTCTACTTCCTGTTGGTGTGCTGGGTTCCTGTCTCTTGCTTTACACTCTGTATTTGCTCATATCATCCTTATCTGTGGTCAAACCTATTCAGAAAAAAATTATGTAATGAGTGTGTGACCATGTACTAAACGTTCACAGCTGGAAAACATGAAAGTGAGGAGCTATCTGGGGTGGATTCACAGACTTGGAATCTTCTTTATGTGGATTTATTCACGGAAAGATGATGACGAAATGTTCCTCAGCTGAATTCAGCACAAGGCCTTAGAACTCAGTATCTCTCTCTTTCTCTCTGTAGTTGGCTCCCGAGGATGGAGTTAGCAAGCTTGGAAATAGTTATATATCCTAATCTTCATTATAATTTTGTTCCAGACTGCATGTTAGTTCTTTATCTGCTCTTTTCCCTTTAGTGAAGACTTTCTCTGTGTTTTCATTTTCAGGAAAACACACAGTGGCAGATGATGGCAGATAAATAGTATGTGTGTGGAGGAGTCTCAATTCAGGACAAAACATGTCTCATGACTTTATATATATAATATTCTTTGGAAAGATGCCCAGGAATGGTATCACTGTCTACACAGATCTCCAAAGGGGCTGCACTAATTTTCAATCCCACCAACAGTGTGTAAGAGTTCCTATTTCCCCACATCCTCTCCTGCGTTTATTATTGTTTGCATTCTTGATGATTGCCATTCTAACTAGAGTTAGATGGAATCTCAGTGTAGTTTTGATATGCATTTCCCTGAGTGCTAATTATGTTGAACACTTTTTTCATATATTTATTGTCCATTTGTATTTCTTCTTTTGAGAATTGTTTATTCAGTTCGGTTGCCCATTTTTTGATTGGGTTATTTGTATTTTTAGTGTTTTTTAAGCTCTTAATATATTCTAGATATTAGTCCTTTATCAGAGGAGTAGGTGGTAAAAATCTTCTCCCATTCTGTAGGCTCTCTCTGTAGTCTCTTGATGATTTCCTTTGCTGCACAGAAGCTTTTTTAATTTAATGTCATCCCATGTATTAATTATTGTTTTAATTTCCTGAGCTTTGGGGATCTCATGGAGGAAGTCTCTACCAGTACCTATATGTTGGAGTGTTGGTCCTATGCCCTCTTCTAGCAGCTTCAAAATTTCTGGTCTAATTTCTAGGTCTTTAAACTATCTTGAGTTGACTCTTGCACATGGGGAGAGGTTGGGGTTTAATTCCATTCTTTTATAAGTGAATAGCCAGTTTTCTCAACACAATCTGTTGGAAAGGTTCTTTTCTCCAGCATATGTTTTTGGCACCTTTATCAAAAATCAAATGGCTTTATATATGAGACTTTGTTTCTGAGTCTTTTATTTTTTCCATTAGTCTATGTGTCTGCTTTTGTGCCAATACCATTGCAGTTTTTATTACTATCACTTTGTAGTATAATTTGAAATTATGAATTGATTACTCTGGCATGATTATTTGATTATTATTGCTGAGAACTGCTTTGGCTATTCTGGGTATGTTGTTTTTCCATATAAATTTTATGATTGATTTCTCTAGATCTGTGAAAAATGACATTGGTATTCTTCAAAATTCTGTCAAAACTGAAATGTATCCTATCTTATTTTTTCTAATTTGTCTTTCTCAAATATATCTTATCAATTCTCTTCATATTATCTTTACTCTTTCCATATCTCCTGTTTAGAAAATTTTGTGTGTCTGGGGAAGTTTTGAATGATATATATATTACAGAAAGGAGTGGAATGGATTATTGATACTAGTTATCTATTTTTCAAGCATGGTGAAAGTACAGGTGATTATCAAAATACGAAAAAAAGAATTTGATGAAACCCTGAGGACTAACGGTCAAAATATGTAGTTATTCCCCTAGTGTTCCCCCTCCAAAAAACAACTCTGACATATATTAGGACAGAGATATGCTCTCTTGATACTTCAACTAGTTTGAGGCAAGACAGATATTTAGCTTCATTCTATTGCTCTTTTTCACTAAAAGTTTCCCCCAAAGGTTTGTTTAGACATCCATATTTACTTCTCATATGCAAGACACACAGATGTCACCTGTCATTGTAGAGTTGTCCCTCCACTTCTGAAAAATACTTGTGAATATGAATGGCTTTCTCTATCTCTACCATCATTGTCATTAAACAGCTCTCACATGACAGTCTCCTATCAGATACGGTTCTCACTAAATGAACCTCAAATGACAAAAACTTTCCATATAACACTCTGGTGTAACACCTTCCTAATCTTTTCCTACATACAGAAGTACAAATTCATCTATACCTTTCATCTGTGTGCCTAAGCCTGTGTCATTAATACCTGGCCAACATCATCGTAGCTCTAAACTGATGCAACAGAGCCAGTACCCCTCATTTATTAAGTAAAATGCCCTTGTTACTTTTAAAATTGAGGTAAAATTCACCTAGCAAGCATTTTTTTATCTTAACAACGTTTAAATATACAGTTCAGTAGTGTTAAGAATATTCACATTGTTCTGCAAATTATCTCCAGAACTCTTTCAGTGCAAACCTGAATCTTTGTGCCCATTCAACAATACTCACCACTCTCTCCTTTCCTGCCATCCGTCATTCTACTTTTTATATCTATGGGGTCTAACTCTTCTACATACTGCAACTAGGTGGAATCATACAGTATTTGTTCCTTTCTTATTGTGGTAGTATGTATCAATAGTATGTATCAAAATAGTAGTATCAAAATCTCTTTCCTTTTTAAGGATAAATAATATTGCTTTGTATGTATATAGCACATCATGTTTATGCATGACACTTTTGGTTGCTTTCACTTTTTGACTATTGAGAATAATGCTGCTATTAAACTATGTACAGAAATATCTCTTCAAGAATGTGCATTTAATTTCTAACTTACGCCAAGAAGTGGAACTGCTGTTGGATGACATGGTAATTTTGCTTCTCATTGTGTTGAGGAAACTTCATACTGTGTTGCATAGGAGCTTCCCAACTTCATTTTTCCATCAAGTTTTCATACGTGTTCCAGTTTCTCCATATCATCACCAGCATCTGTTATTTTCTGTTTTTGTTTATGTTGGTTTGCTTATTTTGGCTAAGATCCCCCTATTGGGTTTGGGGAGATATCTCATTGTGATTTTGATTTACTTTTCCTTTATGGTTGGTGATGTTGAGTGACATCACTTCATTAATTCCTTAGCAACTTGTCTTTTTATGAGAAAATGTATTCAAGTCTTGTGCCTGTTTTTTAATTTGGTAATAATTTTCTGAATCCCTTATCGGAAATATGATTTACAGTCAGGTGTGGTGGCACATGTTTGTAATCCCCATACTTGGGAAGCAAAGACAGGAGGCTCACAGATTTGCAGCCAGCCTCAGCTACTTAGTGAGGCCCTACACAACTTAGTGAGACCCTGTTTCAAAATAAAGAACAAAAAATAGGGCTGGGGGTGTAGCAAGGAGGTAAAATGCCCCTGGGTTCAATCCCTAGTACTGCAAAAAGAAAAGAAAAGAAATATGATTTACAAATATTTTCTTCAATTTCTCTTGTTTTTAATTCTCATTTGTATGAATTTCAGGGGGAATGGATTACTTGATATTATCTTTAGGAATTAATTAGAATTTTATTTAATATATAGAATTAGTGAGAATACATAAACTTATGGTTATAATGAAATTTAGCAATTGATAACATGGTATGAGTTCATTTATTTAATCTTTTCTTTTTCCATTCTGAAATATTACTTTTTGCTTAGAGGATAGCATGTTTTTACTTGTATTTATAAGATTTAAAAATCAGGTTTAAATTCATATGTTGAAATTACAGTACAATAATTTCATACCTACTGTACATGTTTGGAAAGTACCTTAATGCTTTACATTATTACTGATTCAATTATTTGAATTTAACAATTGCATAACCAGACTTGAGAAATAATTCTAATGTTCTATTTACAAACTTTTGTGCTTTATTATTAATTTCCTGTCGTATAGACTACAGGACAACAAATGTACATAACTGCAATTTTGATAATTACTATAGTTCTTTTTTTATTTTAAAGGAGACTAGTGCCTTGCTTCAAAATATTGGTTTGGAATCATTATTGCATTGTATAAAAAATGTGTTTGATAGAGGGTCATTAAACAGATGAAATCAGTTCATTCTTATTATATGTGTGATATTTGAACCTTATTCTTAAGCAAAATGAGGCTGTAATGGTAATCATTTCTTTTTAAAAAAGGAGATTATTAAATAGCCACAATAATCAACAAGGCATTAAATATATGACAGGAACATTTGAATTAATGGACAGAAATTTTAAAACTTGTGAATAAAAATGTCTCAATCATGAAATTTCATTAAGGGTTGGTTGCAGCTCAGTGGTAGAGTGCTTTCTGTCATGTGTGAATCAGTGAGTTCAATCCCAGCACCAAAAGAAAAAATACTAACTTTCACTGAAATCAACATAAAATATCGATTAATAGTAAAGCAAAGTTTTAGAAAATTTTCATCAATGGGAAAGATATATGAAGATGATGAACTGATGAGCATTTGCTTTAAGCAACTTGAATAAAATGCTCACTTGTTAAACTTTTTTCCTGGGTCTATTGACCCTAACAAATGTATTTATTTATTACCAGGGAGGAGAATGGTTCCCAAGGACTTGGGAGTGGGGATGTTCCTCTTTTTCCAGTCTGCAGTAGGAATTCCGGGCAATTTCTCACTTCTATTTCATTTCTTCTTGACTGTAATGACTGGAAAGTGTTTGATGCCCAAAGACATGATTGTGAAACCCTTGGCTTTTGCCAACTCCTTGACTATTATCTCAAGAGGAATTCCACCAACAACGATGGAGTTTGGGTTGCAATTTATTGAGTGGCCAGGGAGACTTCCCTGTATGCCACTTGTCTGCTGAGCTGCTTCCAAAGCAATCATGATCAGCCTAGCAACACCAGGTGGATTAAGCTTAAACACAAAGCCTCCAATTACATTAGTTCATCCTATTTAGTCAGCTGGCTTATGCATCTGTTTCTAAACAGCAGAATTATCATGAGAATGACTGACCCTGGTAAGAGCAGAAATGCCACTAATACACTTAACCTTGGGTACTGCTCAGGGTCTGTTTCTGGCACGCTTGTAACTCCTCTGTATTTGTTCATGCTCTGTTTCACTGATGGTGTGTGTTTGGCCCTCATGGCCTGGGCGAGTACCTCCATGGTGACCATCCTTCTCAGGCACAAGAGGCAAGTACAACATATTCACAGTACCCACCACTCCCGTGGAAAATCCCCTGAGACCAGAGCCACCCAGATCATCCTGACCCTGGTGTGTACCTTTGTTACTCTCTACTCAGCCTCTTCTGTTCTAGTAGTTTGTATGGCATTCTTTGATAATTGAAGGCAACGGGTGGTAAGCAAGTTTGCATTTGTAGAAACATGTTTCCCCACTTTTAGCCCCTTCATTCTCATTAGTAGGAACAAATATGCCTCCAGGCTCTATTGTTCCTTTTCAAGGAAAAGGTGATTTTCTTTGAACAAGTCACAAGTTCTGGTTGTTTGTGGTTTCTGATGAAGTCATGTATTCTTTCATATATTATATAAGGCTAAGGCTCATGTTTGGCAACACATTATTCAATAATTCATGGAGTTGTATAGTAGATACAGAGTCAGCCCAGCCATCATAAATGCTATAACATATTTCAATGATATTAAGAATTCTCTTTGTCTTCATTTTAAAAGCTCTGAACATAGGAGGCACCATATACTGAATACTTTTTTGTACTGCATCTGGCCAATCAGAAGTTGTGGTACAGATTTTTATGCTTACATACCTCTAATGGTTTGGAAATAGAATTCTCCCCCTCATGGAAACAAGGTAGCAATGCTGGAAGTGAGGTTTGGTTGTAATCTTAGCAGTGGATCAATGCATTGTGGATTTATCAGGTGGTCGCCTGGGCTGCTAGGGTGTGGCTGAACAAGGTGGATCCCTTCAGTTGTGGCTTGGGGATTATATATACTTCCTCCTCCCCTTTCTCCCTCTCTTGCTTCTGGCCTCCATGATGTAAGAGGGAAGCCTTGTGCTTTCCAGCTCTCTGCTTCCTGCAGCCACACCCTGAGAGGTGCGGTCCCCAGCCTCACATGGTCTGAACTCCGGAATCCCCAAGGAAACCATGAGCAAATAAATCTTCCTTCTTCGAAATTAAATGGTCAGGTATTTGGATTATAGCAGTGAGAATGCTTAGACAATAGCCTTGATCCTAGTCCTAGTGCTTCAATTCAGTGAATCAAAAAAAAAAACAGGAAAAATCCTCAAATGTCTAGAAATGTAAGCAATTTGAGAAGAACATGAGTGCAGGAAATGCTCCAACATAATATGAAATGCTTACTTAAGGCAATTTTTCACAGCATTTTTCATGCAAAATTTCCATAAATAATGGGCAATTTTAGCCAGTATAGACTTTAACCATACATCCATACAAATTATTATATATTAATGTACTGGTGAAGCTGGAAGGTACAGATTAAGTGGTTATGAGGAATACTGTAATGAACAATGGTCACATGATCCTAAGACCAATAAATTACATCATGCACAATTTTCCTACAATGTCACGAGGTTTATTCAACACTTGAAGGTTATAGCATGCAGGAACTTATCAGGAAATTCTCTAGTAAAGTTAAGTTAGTTCTGGATGCTGGGTGGCTGCTTTGCCAAAGCCAATTATCTATGAGTGAACATCAAACAACACACTTCACACTAGCAAATCTGACAATTTATGTGGAACAAGTATACTAGGCAAATATATAAGTTCTTTACTTAGAGCATTTCAAATACTTATCAAATAAAAAGGTAGAAACAGGGGAATGGGAATAATGAACCACGTCTATGAATGGAAGAGGAGATTCTGAAGTTGTCCCAGGCACTGAGAAGGCTGGAGTCACACTGATCCTTGGTCATCCAGAAGAGCAGGCCTGGAGCAAGTTGCTGGATCAGAGTTGTACACACAGCAGACTTGTCATGACATAAGCAAAGTTCAGCATGCTGCTCATCGAAAAGTTGCTCTTTAATAGGGTTCTTGTGGGTGCTGCCAAGTGTTTTCAGCAAGCTTATCCAGGCATATCGAACCCTACTAGACTCCTGTCAGTAGCCACAGATGCATTGATGATTTAAGTCCATTAGAGAGGTAAGAAGACATTTTATGATCCAAGCATCTGTTATCAATGGCATCATAGGCATGCTTGTCTGAGTCATATACTAACATGTCCAGACAAGTTTTCTGAGTTTCTGAAGTTGAGATATATGCTGGCATGTCTGAACTAGTCATTTATGAGTTCCTGAAATTGTTTTATGCCCCATCTCTATACAAATACAGTACACTGTACTACATACAGTGTAGTTAACCTCATCTGAAGGTGCAAGAAATCATATATATGTTTAATGTACTTTTATTGGTGCATTGGAGTCTTACATCACAATGAATATCTATTTGATGTTAACATACATGCACACAGCTCTCAGTGTCCCCCCACCCGTATGAAGTACCAAGAATGATGTTGGTATATTTTAACATGTACATATTGTTCATGATAGTAATTCCATTAATTCACTTCTTTCTTGCCCTCCCCCTTCCCTTGTACCACTTCCCTTGTTCCGCTGAGGCTTCTCCATTATCAACCGGAGTCCCTTGTGTGACCCTACTACTCCTTAGATTGCACATATTAATGAAAACATATGTCCCTTCTTTTTTGTGATTGGCTGATCTCGTTTAACATAATGTTCTCCTGATCCTTCCACTTTCTTGCATATGGTGTTATTTTGTTCTTCTTTATTGCTGAGTAGAATTCCATTGTGTGTATTTCCCACAATTTTGTAATCCACTCATCTGTTCATAGACACTGCAATTCACCATGGTTCCTTTTTCTCAGCCCAGTATAGAAATAAAGAGGCAGAAAATCCAGCTGCAAAACTATAAGGTTTATTGTGAAGTGAAAGAAAAAGCACCACACTAGAGAGGAATGTGGTGGAGTGTCTTGAAAGAGAGACACTCCCACTCCCTAGACACTGGGTCTTATATTTAGGTCTTGCTTCCTTATTTTTTCAAAGACAGGCTGGTCTGGTCTGACATCACAGAACAGCACATCATAAATCAGGGTATAGCTTGATCAGCAATTGGGTGAGGGGATACATGATGTTTTTCAACCCCCCTTTAAGTCCCGGTGTCTGTGACCTTCCAGGTCTCAGTGTTTCCATTTATCTTATCTTCATTGCTATGCCAACAGCCTGCCTGCAGCACAGCCTGCCTGCAGCAGTACATGGCAGCACATGAATCATCTACCCGTGACCAGGTCATTCCCCCTCTTTTATTAACTTACATACATCCATATGCAAGGGAATGGGGGCATCGAGGTCAGCTCTGACTACTTCCTGCTGCGGGGGGGGGACAGTGAGGGGTCCCAGTTTTGGGATACATACAAGCAGCTTGTCCTGGTAGAGAGGTTTAAACTGGTGGATGTTTGGAGCCACCACAACCATCCAGAGGGCTTCGATAGATGTTCATTTGTGGTTTTATCTGAAGCACCACCTGAAGTTTGATATCTTCAAGTCTGCTGGAAACAAACTTGACCACAAGACTTAATAGGCCCAAACATGAGCATGAGCAGAATGGCCACCATGGGCCCCAAAGAGGTA
>PVJS01053223.1:0-13351 GCA_004027185.1 Glis glis | reverse complement strand
AGTACTGGGATTACAAGCGTGCACCACCATGCTCGGCTTGACTTTTTTTTTTTTGTCTTTTTTTTTTTTTTGTCTTTTTGGCACTGGGGATCAAACCCAGGGCGTTGCACTTGCAAAGCAAGCGCTTTACCACTGAGCTACATCCCAGCCCTAAAAAATATTTTAAAAGAGGATTCCAAGCCAGACATGGTGGTGCATGCCTGTAATCTCAGTTATAGGAGGCTGAGGCAGAAGGTTCATAAATGAGAGGCCAGCCTGAGCAACCTAGTGAGACCCTGTTTCAAAAAAGAAGAGGATTCCAGAGAAAGTCCATGCAGTTAAAAATACACCACGATTTCCTGGCTTGACTCAGACACTCTGAATGAGAACATTGGAGGTGTGGCCAGGAGATGTGTATTTTTAAAAGCGCAGTGAAGCTTGGAGTGCGCCCGCTCTCCAGAGCCCGAGGAAAGGAAGCCCGAGCGTGCGCACCATCGTCTCTTACCATCCTTCCATCCAGAGCCTCCTCGGGCAGCCGCAGTCATTTGTTCCATTCCTGCTGCCTGGTGAAGGCGGGCCTCCCCTGACCTCCAAGGTTTTGTTTCCTGCTTCTCCCATTACACTGGAGGCCTGCCCTCTCCCACTTAGAGAAAGTGCCACTTTAAATGAGAAAACCACGAACCTCTTTGAAATTCCCCGGGCTGTGCCCTACTCCTGCAGTCACAGGGACACATGGCCTCTGGTCTGTGTCTGTCAAATGAAGGGGGCTTCCAGAGCCTCAGCTAGACCTGGGCCCACACTCTCTTGGTGTTTTGCACTATTGAGACAGGTTAGCCAGGTGTGATGGCACACACCTGTAATCCCAGCCACGTGGGAGGCTGAGACAGGAGGGTCCCAAGTTCCAGGCCAGCCTGGGCAACTTAATGAGACCCTGTCTCAAAATGAAAAATAAAAAGGGCTGAGGATGTAGCTCAATGGTAAAGTACCCCTGGGTTCCATCCCCAGTACTACTAAATTAATTAATGAATTAATTAACTAAAAGGGCTGGGGACATAGTTCAGAGGTAGAGTGCCACTTCATTCAATCCCCAGTACCACACGTACAAAAAAAAAACCCTGTGTGTATGTGTGTGTGTGTGTGTGTGTGTGTGTGTGTGTGTCTTACTGAGCTACACCTCCAGCCCCATTTATATATATATATATATATATATAAACAGGGTCTCACTAAGTTGCTGAGGGCCTCCCTAAGTTGCTGAGGCTGGCTTCAAACCTGTGATCCTCCTGTCTTAGCCTCCCAAGTACTGGGATTACAGGTGTGCACCACTGCACCTGGCTCCCATTATGATTTGTCAGTTAAAATATTAGTAAAAAATTTTAACTATAAAACATTAAAAAATGGGCAAAAGATCTGAAAGTACACTTCATCAAAGAAGATACACAGATGGCAAATAAACATATGAAAAGGTATTCCACATTCCATGTCATTAAGGAATTGCATATTATAACACCAATGAGATACCACCACACACCTATCATAATGGCCAAGATCCAGAACACTGACATCACCAAATGCTGGCAAGGATGTGGAGCCCCCGGAACTCTCATTTGTTGCCACTGGGAATGTAAAATGGGACAGCTGCTTTGGAAGACAATTGAGCAGTTTCTCACAAAATTAAACATATTCTTGCCATATGATCCAGCAATCATGCTCCTTGGTATTTACCCAAGAGAGTTGAAATCTTACGTCCACACACAAATCTGCACACAGATGTCTATAGCAGCTTTACTCATAATTGCCCAAACTTGGAAGCAACAAGATGTCCTTTAGTAGCTAAATGGATAAATAAACTGTGGTCCATCCAGACAAAGGAATACTATTTAGTACTAAGAAGAAGTGAGCTATCAAGCCATGAAAATACACGAAGGAACCTTAATTGTGTGTTAAGTAAAAAGAAGTCAATCTAAAATGGCTATTAACTACATAATTCCAACTATATGAATTCCTGGGGGGAAAAACTATGAAGACAGTAAAATGATCAGTGGTTTCTAGGGCCTGGGGGGAGGGAGGGACCAATAGGTGGAGCACAGGGCATTTTTAGGGCAATGAGACTATTCTGTGTGTGTGTGTGTGTGTGTGTGTGTGTGTGTGTGTGGTACTGGAGATGGAACCCAGGGGCATTCTATCTCTGAGCTATACCCCCAGCCCTATTTTATTCTTTTCATTTGGAAACAGGATCTCATTAAGTTGCAGAGGGCCTCACTAAGTTGCTGACACTGGCCTCGAACCTGCAATCCTCTTGTCTCAGCCTCCCAATTACTGGGATTACAAGCATGCACCACCACACCTGGCTGCAGTGAGACTATTTTAATGGTGGGAACATATCATTATACAGTTGTCAAACCTGTAGAATACACACAAAAGCGAACCCTAATGCATAGGTGCATTTCTTGCAACAAATGTACCATCCTGGTGCACAATGGTGTAGCAGGGGAGCATGTATCTATGCTGGCAGTGGGCAGGGTAAGGGGTGTATGGGAACTCTGTGCATTCTGCTCAGTTTTGCTATGAACTGTTAAAACTTCTCTATGAAAACGGAGTCTATTAAGACAAAACTCATGAAAGTACTAGAATAAAACATAGGTTATTCCTACATTACATTAAAGTTGGGAAGGTCTTTATAAATATGATACAACCTAGAAGCCACAAAAGAAGAAACTGATAAGTTCAGCAATGTGAAGATTATAAACTGTATGGTCAATAAAATTATCTGTGAGGGAAATGACACAATATTTGGGAGATTCTTTAAAATATTCCAGCAAGCCAGGCATGGTGGTACACCTGTAGTCCCAGCTACTCAGTAGCTGAGGTGGGTAGATCCCTAGAGCCAGGAGTTCAAGACCAGCCTGGACAACATAGCAAGACCTCATCTCAAAAAAAAAAAAAAACCAGACCAAAAATGTGGGAGTTATAGCTTAGAGTGCTCGTCCAGCATCCCCAGTGCCAAAAATAAATAAATAAACAAACAGGCACATTTCAAGCATGACACGGTGGTGCACACCTATAATCCCATATAATCCCGGTACATGGGAGGCTAAGACAGGAGGATGACAGATTCAAGGACAGCCTCAGCAACTTACTGAGACCCTGTTTCAAAAAAAAAAAAAAAAGAGGAAGGCAGGGGGTGTAACTTGGAGGTAGAATGCCCCTGGGTTCAACCCCCAGTACCAAGAAAGAAAAGAAAAGAAGAAATAAAGAAAAGGGGCTGGGGTGTAGCTCGGAGGTAGAATGCCCCTGGGTTCAATCTCCAGTACCCAAAAAAAAAGAAGAACCATAGTTTTCAGGTTATGCCTAACCCTCAGCCACTCCATTTTGAGCCCAAGGGCTCAATAGAATGATTCTATACCTCATTTGCACAAGTAAACAACCACCATCTACATAGCACAACCATAGGGCACAAACTGATAAGTTAATCATGCTAATAAAAAAATGACCACCTGCAAACTAAATATCGAATTAAATCAGAAGCACGTGGATGCATGGGCATATCAAGTCCATATCAGAAACCAGGCTCATGAGCTTATCAAACACACCAGACCACTGACTGAAACAGCCCCCTCATCTGTTCAAAGGAGGAGCACCCCAAGACTGGTCACAGTGGCACACTGACCCTGTCACCTGGTCGCTCATCATGAGCCTTGCCCTGGAAGACTGCCACAATGAACCTCTGGTCTCTGTCCCTGGGCTTCAGCTGTCAGCTGTGTGGTTTCTCCTGCCCCTGACGAGGAAGCGCTGCCCACTCCAGGCTGACACTCTTGACACCGCCGTCCCTCCCACCCCTGCCTTGACAACGCAGCTGGGCTGGTTCCTTAAAACCCTTAACTGACCACCCACAGTGACATTTTTTTTTAATTTATGTTTTGGGTTTTTTTTTTTGGTGATGGTAATGGGGTTTGACTCCAGGGGTATTCTACCTCCAAGCTATACACCCAGCCCCCTTTTTTTTTTAATTTTGAAATAGGGTCTTGCTAGCCGGGCGTGGTGGTGCATGCTTGAAATCCCAATACTTGGGAGGCTGAGACAGGAGGATCTGGGTTTGCGGCCAGCCTCAGCTACTTAGTGAGGCCCTCCACAACTTAGTGAGACCCTGTTTCAAAATAAAGAATAAAAAATAGGACTGGGGGTGTAGCTTGGAGGTAAAATGCCCCTGGGTTTAATCCCCAGTACCGCAAAAAAAAAAAAAAAGAAAGAAATAGGGTCTTGCTAAGTTGTTGAGGCTGCCTTTGAACCTGTGATCTTCCTGTCTCAGCCTCCCTGGTACTGGGACTACAGGCATGCACCACCATGCCCAGCCTCCGGTGACTCTTTGCATTCATATCTGCTCTCTGATTTGTTCTCGGCAGAACCCCCATGGTCACCCTAACTTTTCTTATCCTTTCTGTAGCACTTGTGAAGTGTGATGAGTGACTTGAGTGTTGTAGTCATTAGAAATTAAGATGGGAATAAAAGACCCTGTGACTGCTCAGCTCAGGACTACCAGGTGGCCCACAAGTTCTCACTGACTAGCATCTGATGGCAGTTGGGTGGCTTGTGACATTACTGCTGTTCAATGTGTTTGGTCTAGGCGAATGGCACAGCTGGCTCATGACAACAAACAAAACTAAAACAAAATCTAAGGTGGAAAAAAAAAAACAGATACAGGACCCCACCGATCTCCTTCACTCCCTTGAGATGCAACCACTTGTGCCCACTGCCCAGCAGACGAAGCGCCTCGAGGGCGGGAGAAGAGTGCTGCCGCCTGGCAGGACGGAGGCGGGTTTGCCTATCCACTCAGCACACAGTCACCAAGACCCTGCCTCATACCAGGCCTTCTGCCCAGACAGGGGACACAACAGTGCCACGGGTGGACATGACCCCACTGTCCAGAGCCTGCAGTCTTTCAGGGAAAATAAACAATGAAAAAGGACCGCGGGTCCGACTTGCCAAGTCTGCGACACCTCATGTGATAGGCTGGACGGCGCCTCCTGGAACTCTGCCACCCAGCGCCTCGGGATGGGATGTCCCTGGAGAACGGCCTTCGAAGAGGGAACTGAGTTAAAATGGGGTCATTAGAGTGGCCAGGACCAGTAAACATGGTGTCATTATCAGAAAAGATAATAAGCACATGGTATTTAAGAGGACACAGATTGCAGGGCGTGGTGGCACACGCTTGTAATCCCAGTACTTGTGAGGCTAAGACAGGAGGATCACAGGTTCGCAGCCAGCCTCAGCTACTTAGTGAGGCCCTCTGCAACATAGTGAGACCCTGTTTCAAAATAAACAATAAAAAATAGGGCTGGGGGTGTAGCTTGAGGTAGAATGCCCCTGGGTTCAATCCCCAATACTGCAAAAAAAAAAAAAAAGGACACAGATCAAGAGGAGATGTTGCACAGAGGACGCCATGTGCAGGCCAGGAGAGGCCTGGGACTGAGCCAGCCCTGACGACCCCTTGATCTTGGACCTCAGGCCTCCAGCACCGGGAGACAGTAAGCTTCTGTGGTTTGGGCCACCCAGTCTGCTGGGTTTGGTCATGGCGGCCCTAGGTGGCTATGCACCTATGCACCGTGTATAGTTTAAAGATGACCAACAACCTTCAACATGTGCACGATGCCGGTTAGGAAGCAACACCATGGCCCCAAAGATGCCGACCCCCACATCTCTAGATTCGTGAAACTAATCTCAGGCAAAAGGGTCTGTGCGGTGTGAATAAATTCAGGATTTTGTGATGAGAGACCATCCCGGATCATTCTTGTGAGCCCAGCCTATTCACAAGGGTCCCTATAAATGGGAGGAAGGAGACTCAGAGGCAGGGATGTGACCTCAAAAACTGAGGGCGGAGAGAGAGAGGTGTGAATGCTGCTGGCTTTGAAGATGGAGGAAGTGGCTCAGGACCATGAAGGTAGGACTCCTACAGCTTCCAGAAGGAACGCAGCCCACCCGGCCGATAAGGAATTCAGGACTTGTAACTTCCAGAATGTTGTGCGTGTGGTACTGGGGATGGAACCCCAGGCCTTGCACATGCCAGGCAAGCGCTCTACCACTGAGATACACCCCAGCTCTTTTTGTTTTTAATTTTTTTTCTTGCGGTACCGGGGATTGAACCCAGGGGCGTTCTACCTCTGCGCTACACCCCCGGCCCTATTTTTATACTTTATTTTGAAACCAGGTCTCACGAAGTTGCGGAGGGCCTCACTAAGAGGAGAGAAAGAGAGAGAGAGAGAGAGAGAGAGAGAGCTGAGGCTGGCCGCGAACCCAGATCCTCCGGTCTCCGCCTCCCAAAGTACTAGGATTACAAGCGTGCGCCACCACGCCTGGCCACCCCAGCTCTTTATATTTTATTTTGAGTCAGGGTCTCACTAAGTTGTCCAGGCTGGCCTTGAACTTGTGATCCTTCTGCCTCAGCCTCTGGGGTAGCTGGGATTACAGGTGAACACTACCATGCCCAGCTCTGACTTCCAGAACTTTAAGATAATAAATTCGTGCTTTTGTTTTTTTGGCGGTACTGGAGATTGAACCCAGGGGCATTCTACCTCCAAGCTACACCCCGAGCCCTATTTTTTATTCTTTATTTTGAAACAGGGTCTCACTAAGTTGCAGAGGGCCTCACTAAGTAGCTGAGGCTGGCCGCGAACCCAGATCCTCTGGTCTCAGCCTCCCAAGTATTGGGATTACAAGCGTGTGCCACCACGCCCGGCAAATTCATGCTATTTAAGCAGCAGGTTTTGTGGCAACATGTTATAGCAGCAATAGCAAACTGATACAACCCTTGTTTTCACAGATGAAGTAACAGGCCAGGCAAGGCCTCCATGCAATGAGTGGGGAGCCAGGACTAAGCAGAGGCTGGCCTACCCAAGGTCCACATCTCGCCCTGATGCACCTGTCTCTGAAAGTTTCCCAGCAGTCCCCTGGACCAAACTCACACCTGCTCTGAGACCTGTGACCACTTGAGAGGCAGCTTCCCTGGGGAGGCCTTCTATCCTGGCAACAGCCCCCGTGCCAGGCTGCTGACACGCCACCACTGTTGCAAGCCAGGGCAGACACTACTCTGTCTCAGCTACCAGGGTTTGCACAGCAAGGCCAGAGCACTGGGCCAAATGCTGTGCAGAGACCCTGACTGCAGTCACACCCGCAGCCCTCCAGTGCCAGGCTGACACGGCCACCGGGCCCCACCACGCGTGGGGCTCTTCTCCTTGATGGGATGTTGGATGCCAGCCCCCGAGACCTCGGCCAATGCTTCTGCCTCCAGTGGAAGCGGGGATGTCATGGGAACAGCGTGTACTTGGAATAAATTTCCTTTTAGAGGGACATGTCTAAGCCAGAGAGTCAGGAAAAAGTGGGTCAGCACTTGACTTAAAAAAAAAAGTACACTTATATCGAGAGCTTGATTTGGGCAGGAAGCCAAGCGCGCCCGGCCTCCTCACAGCCTTGCCTTCCTGCCTGTTCCCGGCAGAGGCCATCTTGAACTGAATACACATGGATTCAGGAGAATGGGGCTGGGAGCCCAGCGCTGTCGTAGTGGCTCAAGGACGCCATGGGAACCAAGTCCTCGCCCCCAGTAGAGAGGGGCTGGCAGCACATTGTCTTCTATTGCCGCTGTCACAAATGACTGCAAAGTTAGAGCCAGCTGCCTGTCCTAGACTTCTGCTGTGTGGAAGTCTAGGTGGCCCCAGGGAAGAATCTGTTTTCCCTGCCCATTTAAACTGTGGGCAAAACTCAGTTCCTGTGGTTGTAGGACTGAGGTCCTGTTTCCTTTCTGGTGTCCCTGGGGCTCTGAGAAGCAGACTTATTCCACCCTTCCGAGCCAGCATCGCCCACCAAGTCCTTCTCGCACTCAGAGGCTCCGAGGCCTCTCTGTCATCACCTCTCTCTGAAGGATCCCGCCGCCTTCCTCTTCCTCTTTTTAGGATTCATGAGATTCCACTGGCCCCACCTGGATAATCCAGGATAATTCCCCAACTCAAGATCTGTAACCTTAATCACACCTGCCAAGTCCCTTTGGCCACATCAGGAACCAGATTCATAGGTCCTTCAGTTAATGAACAGTGAGGGCTGGGCTGGGATTTGAAAGTGACTCAAGCCGGGTGCGGTGGTGCACACCTGTAATCCCAGTACTTGGGAGGCTGAGACAGGAGCATCGCAGGTTTGAGGCCACCCTCAGCACCTTTAGTGAGACCCGCCAAAATTAGCAAGGCCCTGTTTCAAAATAAAAAATAAAATAGGGCCGGGGGTGTTGCTTGAAGGTAGAGCGCCCCCGGGTTCAATCCCTAGCACCACCAAAAAAAAAAAAAAGAAAGTGACTCATCACAAGCCCCATATGGGGCCAGTGTGCAGGACTGGGCAATGCTTGTCACCGCTGGCTGGCTCCAGACTGCCACGTGGGTGCTGTGCTCTATCCATCTGTCCGGCGCCCTCCCACTCTCACAGCCTGGTGACTCCATCTGTGTCACCGCTCGCCCTGCCCCCACTCTGGCCCCATGATCCCCTGGGCACCGCAGCAGTGGTCACACCCAGGTTGGGTACCACCTGGTCTCTTCCACCAGCCTGGGAGTCCCCCAGGGACAGGTGAGCACCTCCACCTTCTCTACAATCACAGGCCTGAAACATGAATGTCCCCTGGACCAAACCCACCGTAGGAACCGACTGCTGTTCCTCCCCACGTCCTGGTCACACATACCTGGCCTTGGCGGTGTCCGGGTCACTGTGCGGGGTCCAGCAGGGCTCCAGAGCCGGGCTGCTGCCTATGGACTCCGCTGCTTGTTAGCTGCAGGACTCTTGCCATCTTTGCACCTGTTTCTGGAGCTCCAAGGTGGAGCTAATGACAATCAGGAGGTTGGATGGGTTGGGTCAGTGCGCGGCACACTGTGACTGCCATCTAAGGGGCAGATGTTCCTGTCACGTTGTTGTTAGAGAGCTTGAGTGGCAGCGGTGCAACCCTCAGCAGGCCACCTTGCCTTCCTCACTCTTTTTCATCTGCAATATGGAGAGAGTGATGCCCACCGTAGGGACAGCTGTGAAGATTAAATGCCTTCAGGCCTGAGAATAGCCCAGCTGGACCCTGGCACAGAGTAGGGGCGTTCAACGACTGCTTGGACCTCTTTCGGCTGTCTGTAATGGGCTGATTTTATCTCACCACGTGTACTTGATTAAAGTCACTCTTGCCTCTTTGATCAACTAGACGAGCCATTCCTGGGGACCTACTAAGTGCTGGGCTCCTTGAAAAAGATTTTTGTGTGTGTGTGGTACTGGAGATGGAACCCAGGGGCATTCTACCTCTGAGCTACACCCCCAGCCCTATTTTTTATTCTTTATTTTGAAACAGGGTCTCACTAAGTTGTGGAGGGACTCACTAAGTAGCTGAGGCTGGCTGCGAACCTGCGATCCTCCTGTCTCAGCCTCCCAAGTGCTGGGATTACAAGCATGTGCCACCATGCCTGGGCTTGAGGAAGATTGAATGAGTCTAACGGGTCAGACCTGGGCTTTCCCTGGGGAAGGGGTGGAAGACACTGAAAGGCCCTGGCTCCAGTGCTGCAGGGGGCTTCTCAGAGGCCTGTGGGGGGTCAGAGAGGACGACCAAGAGGGTGAGGCTGGAGAGGAAAGGTGCGGCTGGGGCAGGAGCGGGGCAGGCCACAGCAGCAGCCAGGAGCGCACTACCTCCTCGGGGGGGCCGTTGAGCGCAAGGCTGGATCCTGCAGGAAGAGGGCCTCTAGGTGAGATACAGTGTGCTCAAGGCGCTGTGGAGGAATGCCCCAGGCTGCAAGGACCAGAAAATAGCCTTCACTCACAGGGCTCAATGAGCACTTGGGTGACATCACCGGAAGTCAGGAAGTGGGCGTGGCTCAGCGGGAGAGGGCCCGCAGGGCAGTGAAAGGCTGCGACTCCATCCCTGGCACACACACATAAGGCCAGGAGGTAGTGGGCTATTGGAGGGGCTCATCTACATCATCGAGAGCCCAGGCGTCTCCCGTCTACATCCCCAGCCCTATTTTATTTTATTGCTGCTGTGTGTTCAGTGTCTCTCATGGCTCCATGAGGGCTGTAGCAGCTCCCGACATCACACCTTTATACATAACCTCAGAGACAGGAGAAAGGGGTTGCCCCATCTTACATCTCATTCTTCTCTCTTGATTTCTGATATATAATTCATATAACATGCAACTTGCCATTTTAAAGTATAAGGTTCCGTGGTTTTTGGTATATTTAACACGTTGCATAACCACCACCACTGTCTAGTTCTCTCTGGGGAGAATCTGGTTCTTTGCCCTTTGTGGCTTCTGTGGGCTTCCACATTCCTTGGCCGGTGGCCCCGTTCTCCATCTTCAAAGCCAGCAGAGGCCAGGCCAAGCCTCATGCTCACATCTCCCTTGGACTCCCAGGCCGCCCTCATCCACTATTAGAGACGCTGTGATCGCATCGGGCCGCCCAGACCAGCCAGGCCGAGCTACCTGCTGTAGTGACCATGGATGCGCAGCCCTGATGTCTTGACAGCCTTAATTCCCCTTTGCCATGTGATTTAACATGGTCACAGGTCCCTGGGATTAGGGCAGGGGCATCTTTGGGACATGACTTGAGCTGACCACGGGGCGTGAGGAAGGACCGTGGCCCCCAGTTACCCGGGTGGCCATGCACACTGTCAGAGCAGAGGGGCCACGGCCTTCCTCAGTCTGGCCCAGGTGAATTTACACTCTTGGTTTTGTTTTTTATTTTTCCTTTTATTTCTCTTTTTCTTTCTTTCTTTCTTTCTTTCTTTCTTTCTTTCTATCTCTTTCTCTTTCTTTCTTTCTTTTTCTTTCTCTCTCCTTCCTTCCTTCCTTCCTTCCCTCCTTCCTTCCTTCCTTCCTTCCTTCCTTCCTTCCTTTCTTCCTTCCTATTTATTTATCTATTGGCATTAGAGATTGAATCCAGAGGCACTCTACCTCTGAGCTACATCCCCACCCCTATTTTTATTAATTAATTAATTTATTTATTTATTTATTTATTTTTGGCACTGGGGATTGAACTCCAAGCTACACCCCCGGCCCTATTTTTTTATTCTTTATTTTGAAATAGGATCTCACTAAGTTGCCGAGAGCCTCACTAAGTAGCTGAGGCTGGCCATGAACCCCAATCCTCCTGTCTCAGCCTCCCAAGTACTGGGATTACAAGTGTGCGCCACCACACCCGACCTTATTTATTTATTTATTGGTACTGGGGATTGAATTCAGAGGCATTCTACCTCTGAGCTATACCCCAGCCCTATTTTTTATTTTTATTTATTTGTGTGTGTGTGTGTGTGTGTGTGTGTGTGTGTGTGTGTGTTACTGGTGATTAAACCCAGAGGCATTTTACCTTTGAGCTACACCCCCATCCGATTTTGTTTTTCTTGAAACAGGGTCTTGCTAGGTTGATGAGAATCTCACTACTTGCTGAGGCTGTCCTTGAACCCGCGATCCTCCTGTCTCAGCCTCCCAAGTACTGGGATTACAAGTGTGCGCCACCACGTCCGGCACTTATTTTTTTATTTTGAAACAGGTCTTGCTAGGTTGTTGAAAGTCTTGCTACATTGCTGAAGCTGTCCTTGAACCTGCGATCTTCCTGTCTCAGCCTCCCACATACTGGGCAAGCGTGCACCACTATGCCCGGCTTTTTTTTTTTTTAACCTCCTTGAAATAAATCTACTTTAGCGATATCTTCAATATAGATTCAGGACAGAACACTCAAAAAATGTGTTTCCATGGAAAACTCAGAGCTAAGCCAGAGCCCTGTGTTCTTCTGTCTCCATGATGAGCAATTTTTCCTTAAAAGGCACATAGCCGATGTCGTAAGATAAGAGGAGATGGTTTCTAAAAGCAGCAGAGTTGGATCAATCTTAGGAGCTCAAAGAATGTTCTCTGGCATTATGGCCATGGTATTTATCACTTGATTGCTAATTAAAAGAATTTTTTCCATCAACTTCAAAGGCTTGTCTTTCTGAATTCTACTTGGATTCCTTAAAATAAACAAATTCTGGATGAGCCTTAAGATCATTCTCCAGGAGGCACTGGAAGTCTTAATTAAACGAATACTATTTTTTTTTAATTTGGGGGGGCTGGGGATTGAATCCAAGGTGTCATGTATGTTAAACGAGTGCTCTACCACTGAGCTATCCCCTCAACCAGGTGAATCTCTCTTATTGCCAGAACATTCGCCAAGTACCTGCTCTGCCAGGCCCTGGGGAAACGAATGGACAAGAAATGGTCCCTGCTTTCTGGAACTCAAGGGAAGCCTTATATTTGTTAAATGCATTAGGAAAGAAATAGAAACAGAGAGCTTCTAAACTTCCTCATGCCAAGAGAAACTTCCTCATGTTAAACACAGCTGTCAAGAAGGCTAAAACAGACAGGTTCTCCTGCTCAGCCCTGCCTAGCTAAATCTGCGTGTCATATCACCCGGCTCTTGTGTCTAGAAATTGTTTTTCATTTTTTTTTTTTTTTGCGGTACTGAGGATTGAACCCAGGGGCATTCTACCTCCAAGCTACACCCCTAGCCCTATTTTTTATTCTTTATTTTGAAACAGGGTCTCACTAAGTTGCCGAGGGCCTCACGAAGTAGCTGAGGCTGGCCTCGAACCCGGATCCTCCTGTCTCAGCCTCCCAAGTACTGGGATTACAAGCATGCACCGCCACGCCCAGCTCTGTTTCTAGAAATTGTAATGGCGTCTGTAGGACTGGTGGAGAAACAATCTAGCTGTGTCTCCCTGGTTTGATCAAACAGTATAACATTCATTCATTTTTCCTTTTTACATAATCTGCGAGCAGGTGGCTGAATCCTGCCAGCCAGGATGGAGGCGGGTCCCCTGGTTTGGCTGTCTCTAACAGAATGGCGACCCAGATGGGACTGGAATGCCACTGTGGCTAACCGAGGAAAAGAACTGGTAAGGAATATTCTCACAGCTGCAAAACTCAATTTTGTTTCCAGACTCTCCTCCCTTCCCCTTAACCAGTGTTCACTGACTACTGCTTTTTCTTTTTCTTTTTGCGGTACTGGGGATTGAACCCAGTGGCATTTCACCTCCGAGCCATACCTCCACCCCTATTTTTTATTCTTTGTTTTGAAACAGGGTCTCATGAAGTTGCGGAGGACCTCACTAAGTAACTGAGGCTGGCCGCAAACCCGTGATCCTCCGGTCTCAGCCTCCCAAGTACTGGGATTACAAGCGTGCGCCACCACGCCTGGCTTGAATTCATTTCAAATAAAAACGCTGGGATCAATATGTTTTATAAGTGAATGGTAAGACAATTTGTCATCAGATTTTAATTCTAGGGGAGTGTCTTTTTTTGGTACTGAGCATTCTACCTCTGGAGATATACCCCCAGCCCTA
>PVJS01053222.1:0-13357 GCA_004027185.1 Glis glis | reverse complement strand
CTTTCTTTCTTTCTTTCTTTCTTTCTTTCTTTCTTTCTTTCTTTCTTTCTTGGTACTGAGGATCAAACCTAGGGACATTCTATCTCCAAACTACACCCCCAGTCCTATTTTTTTTTAAAGCAAGGTCTCACTAAGTTGCTGAGGCTGGCCATGAACTTGTGATCCTCCTGTCTCAGCCTCCCAAGTACTGGGATTACAGATGTGCACCACCACTCCACACATTTTAAAAATAGTACATAGCACCCAAAAGTGATGACCCAGAAAGATGGCAACCATTTGGCTACATAAAGCTGCGTGAGTTTATTTTCTAAACCACTTCACTGTGATGTTGATAGCCTAGCATGCTAACTTTTTCTAAAGACAGAGGATGTGGAGTCATGAGCTTTGCCACTTTCTGTGTCCTCTTAGGTGTTATTGAACTTCTTTCAACCTCAGTATTTTCAGCAGCAAAATGGGATTAGTAATAACACCTGATTATTTTTTGAGAACCAAATGAGATTAAAAGCTCTTCATCAATGATAAGGGGCAATACAAATGCTAGTTGTATTATGATAGTTATCACAATGATTGATATTCTTCTTTAATGGTTTCGAACTTTTCCCCCTCTTTTCACACATAAGTTTGGCAGCAAAATCTGTATTCTGAAATATCTACTCATAAAGAGACTGAGGTCAATCTGAACACATATTCCAAGATTTGGATAAATCACTAAGGAAAATGCAAGGAAGCAGGAAGCTTGCCAATGACTCAGTAAGCACCATTTTCTGTAAATCACTTGATTTGTTTTGCATCATTTTCTGTAAGTCATTTGATTTGTTTTGGCTTTGGGTGATTTGTTTCAAGTTTCTAAAAAAGGATTAACGTTGGTCATCATTTTCTCTTACCTTGCTTTAAAGACTAAAAGATGTACCCCATAACCTCAGGTAGCATCTTCACGCACTGAGTGGCAGTTAACATTCACTGTGAACTTGCTGTGCGCTGGGTCACATATCAAATACTTTAATCCCCCATAGCAGCTGGATGCCACAGGTACTATTTTTGTCCCTATTTTATAGATGAGACCACAGAATCACTAAAGAATGAAATAACTTGCCCCCGCCACACAGCTAGCAAGTCCTCAGGCTAGCACTTGAACCCAACTAGGGTGTCTGCACAGCCCATAGCTTTGGCATACTCTCCACCTTGAAATGCATAACCCTGGGTTTTTCAAACTGCAAACCTAATCACATTTTTTTCTCCTTTATGTTTTACTTTTGAAGCGATCACAGGACCTATTCTGGAACTGTTTGTGTGTTCTCGATGAGTGACAAGTTCCCCTTGAAACCACTTTAAAGGGTAGAAGACCCCCTAATGTGGTGACTAGAACTCTGAGAAATGTGCTAGGGCATAACATTTGGGCAAGCATAAAAGAAATAAAGATTTATGGAACAACATACAGTTCATCTTTAAATCATCATGGGCAGTAGACTTTCAGAGCCTACTAGGAATTTTTACTAAGTCCACTTCCCTCAAAACTGTACTTAACCTCCTAGTTTTGTCCCACTCTCCTGAAATCCCTTCCTTTCCTGCAAAGCATTCACATTTCTGCTAGTCACTAGGATGCCTCCCCTACCTTCTGTAACCCTCTCTAGCACTGGAACCAGACAAGACACACTTGAGACTAGAGTTCCAGCCACAATCAACTCTTTTATTAATTTTTTAGATAAATACTGTTGTGGTTTCCACATGGAATGTCCCCAAAAGTTTGTGCATCAAAAGCACCATCCCCAGTGCAGCAAGTGTCAGAGGTGGGCTTTTAGGAAATAATTGGATCATAAGGGCTCTGACCTCATCAGCGGATCAATCTCATTAATAGATTAATCCATGGCTAGCCGAATGGACTACTGGGAGGCAGGACCTTGTTGGAGTCATTAGGTATGTGTCCTGGAAGGGTTCATCTCCCCTCCCCCAACACTACCCCTATCTTCTTCCAGGCTACCATGAGCTGGGCAGCATTCTTCCATCATGCCTTTCTGTCATGATGTTTCTGCCTTGGAGCCTGTTGACCATCAACTGAATTGTCTGAAGCTGTGAGTCAAAATAAATCTTTCCACCTCTAAGTTGTTCTTGTCAAGTATTTTGGTCACAGTGATGAGAAGATAACACAAACATCCTGTTTTGTTTTTATTTTTTCAACTGTAAAAGTAACTCTGTTCATGGTTTGAAGCTTGAGAAATAAAGAAAGAAAAAAAAAGATGCCCTGGGTGTAGGCCTATTTCCATTATCTGTGTCCAGAGAGCCTGACACAGTGCCCAGCACCTGGAGAACTTGAAGAATGGTATGAGGACTAAATTGGTCCCAGACCCATGAGTTTTCATTGTGGATCTTCTCCATGGCTT
This sequence comes from Glis glis, assembly GCA_004027185.1. NCBI lineage: Eukaryota > Metazoa > Chordata > Mammalia > Rodentia > Gliridae > Glis > Glis glis. The sequence continues at coordinate 10,979 of PVJS01053222.1, read as the reverse complement.
CTATGCTTCTGGGGGTCAGGTCATTGTTATAAATACTTACTGGGCACTTGCATAAGATGGAATTCTGAAGCAGGTACAATGAGGAGAGTCTAGGCTCACAGTGGGCTTTGTTTGTTGAGTTATACATGAGAGAAAGAGGATCCTGCAAACCTACTGTCTGGTTGAGGCAGACACAGTACACATCTACCTGCTCCCTAGAAAGTCAGCCCCATCTACCTGTCCTACACTGCCTGCCCATTGTTAAGACCAACCCACATGCTTTTCCAGGAAGCATCAAACAATGCCTCCACTCCCACCCTCTGCAAATGTACCCACATGTTAATCTCTGGAACCTGAGAATAGGCTACCTTCTATAGAAAAAGGGATTTTTTTCATATTCAACTAAATTAAAGATATTGAGGTGGGAGATTATTCTATATTATTCAGGTGGGCCTGATGTAAGCACAGCAGTCTTTATAAGCAAGTGGCAGAGGAGAAGGTAATGATAGTGAAAGTAGAGACTGGATTGAAGTACTTCTTTGAACATGGACAAAGGAGCCATAAGCCAAGGAATGCAAGAGACCACCGGAATAGCTGAAAAAGGCAAGGAAACTATTCTCTCCTCAGAGCCTCCAGAAGGAACCACTTCTCTTGACACTTTAACTTTAGCTCCATGAAACTGACTCTAGACTTCTGGCCTCCAGAAGTATAGGGGGGTAGATCTGTGTTGTTTTATAACACTAATTTGGGGTTAATTTGTTACTGCAGCAATAGGAAACTAGTACCTTTTCTCTGTCACTCACATCCAAATCCATCTCCCTCTTCTCTGAATTACAATTTAGTTTGAAGACACAACATAGCACTCAAAACTCCAGCCTATTTCCTCATCCAAGTGTAAACCCCTTGGGAAGTGGACTTTCCCTACACTTGTTAAATTTCTCAGGGAGAGGGGAGAATGTCTAATTTAGAGCCAGCTAGATGAAAGAGTTTGCAGATACTTGGAGAAGGAAGAGGAGCAGGAGGAGGAGGAGGATAATTTGCAGTTATACCAAATAAAGGAGATAACCCTTGATCTCATAATGATAGTGCATATCACTTAAAATAGAATCTATCTAAGCCAGGCATGGTGGCACATGCCTGTAAATCCAGTACTTGGGAGACTGAGACAGGAGGATTGTAGCTTTGAGGACAGCCTTGACAACATAACAAGACTCTCAGAAACCTAGCAAGACTCTGTTTCAAAACATAAATAAATAATAAATAAATAAATAAATAAATAAATATGGGGATATAGCTCAAAGATAGCATGCCCTTGGGTTCAATTCCCCAGTTGCACACACAAAAAATTAATAAATAAGTCTAACAGATATTTGTACATCAATGTTCACTGCAGTGAATGGATAAACAAAATGTGGTATATACATTCAACAGAATATTATTCAGCCTTAAAGGAAAAAGAAATTCTGACATATACTCCAAACATGAATGAACCGTGAAGATACTATGTTAAATAAAATAATAAAGTCACAAAGAGACAGATCTTGTGTAATTCAACTTATATGAGATATTTAGAGTAGTAAAACTCAGAGAAACAGAAAGTAGAGCAGTGTTCCCCCAGGGGCGGGGGAACGGGTAGTTATTAAGAGGCAGAACTTCAGTTTGAAGCGATGAAAAATTCTGGAGATGGACGGTGGTCATGGTTGCACCACAATGTGAAAGTACTTCATGCCACTGAGCTATATGCTTAAAAATGATTAAATGGTCAGTTTTATGTTGTACATATTTTACTACAATAAAAATGGTATTTGAAACTACAATGCAGACTAATAACAAGAGAGATCTGGGGACACACTAAGTCTGGAAGCAGATGGGGGAGGTTTAGGGCACCGCACAGGGCTGGCGTTGGAGTAGACTGTGACTGTGGGTTTGCCTGTTCTCACATGGCAGCAGGGTTTCCCCTTATCCTCACCAAAGAGCAAAGTAGTTCCTTTAACATCAGCAAATATTTATTGAGTTCTCTGTGCTGACACTAGGAGCATGATGTTGAGAAAGATCATAGCTCGGAGTCACATGGGGGAGACGGACATTAAATAAATATCACATAAGTGGAGGTTACAATGGGATTTGTCTCAAGGAGGTCAGATGAGGAAGTGGCACAGGATGTGAGAGTAAGAATGAGCAAGAGTTCATGACATAATGAGGGTGGCCGTGAGAAGGGAGAGTGTCAGGTCCTGGGCAGAGGGAGCAGGTTTCCAGGACCTGAACAAAAAGCCCAAAGCAGTGATGCTGAGAGAACAAAGGGAGCCGGATGATTCTGGGAGGTGGCAGGGGACAGATGCAGGGTCTGGGGCCATGTTCAAACCTGTGGTCCTTCACTTTTGAGCAAAGAACCATTAGAGTGGTGTTTGTGGGGGAAGAGAGAAGGCGGAGGGAAGCTGGGGTATTGTGATAAGGTTTGTGTTTCAGAAAGAAGGATCACGAGAGATGTAGGAGACCAGTTAGGAGGCAACTGCAGTGGTCTAAGAGAGGAATGATGGGGGGTGGGTGTGAGAAGTATTGGGAGAGATGAAGAGACTAGTAGATTCAAGTGGATTTAGAAGGTAACAAAATAAGATGACTTGGGTATGACCCATGAGGGAGAAGGAGGGATCATAAATAAGCCCAACTTGCTGCTTTGTGAAGCTGGATGGAGGGGACCTTTCTTTTTTTTTTTGCGGTACCGGGGATTGAACCCAGAGGCATTCTATCTCCACGCTACACCCCCGGCCCTATTTTTTTATACTTTATTTTGAAACCAGGTCTCACGAAGTTGCGGAGGGCCTCACTAAGTAGAGAGAGAGAGAGAGAGACAGAGACAGAGAGAGAACTGAGGCTGGCCGCGAACCTTGATCTTCAGGTCTCCGCCTCCCAAAGTACTGGGATTACAAGCGTGCGCCACCACGCCCGGCTGGAGGGGACCTTTAAACTCACTGAATAAAGGTGGAATCTGTGTCACCATGCACACAACTTGGGGACACCACTCACTTTGCAGTCCATGGGCACAATACCCCTGGAGCTGTGCACAAGCAACAGCCTGTATGGCACAAGCAGAGGCACCTCAGGCAAGAAGTGTCTCCCCTGGCCTGGACCCAATTTCTTCCTCTGTGTCACTTTCCCTGAGGGGGCTGTGATCAGTGACCAGTGTGCCTGGCCCAAGTGCAATCAAGAGTCTCATGTTGAGCTGCTCAAGTCAACTTCCACTGAGATCACCTTCTGAACCTGGGCCTTCAGAGGGATCCAGGAAAGGAGAGTGGGGAGCAAAAGCTTCCATATGCAAGTGACTCATGTTGGAGCCATGTCGCACAGTCACATAGCCTAGCACGTAAGGTCTCCTGGTCATGTGGTCTATAGCTTTGGATGCTGCGACTTGCTCCATTAGAGTCAACCTGGACACCTGAGACTGGCTCACCCTCTGCAGCTTAAGAGGGCCAGAGCAAGAGAACAAAGATCTCTCCAGGCCACCCCCAGAGACTCCAGGACAGCCAGGATTATGCCATGGTCCCTGCAGAATGACTCAGAGTTCCAGCTGTATACCAGAACTCATTCTACCCAGTAACCAGCAGCATCAGAGGTGTTCACATCTCACAGAGTGACAGCAAAATGGAGCACTGGATGGAATCCATGGAGCCCCCAGCCTGCCATTTTTCCTCCCCCCTCTCACCTGTGTGGACAGGTAGACAGTCACTCTGCCCCAAACCATAGTCCACTGATAAATCAACCCCCATGAAGAAGAAGAGAAGGTAAGCCCTGGGTTCTCAAGAAAGCTCACCCTCCTGACTCCTGAATCCAAGCAGATCACCTGTTGCCCTCTGGGCACGCGATGCTTTTCACCTGTGCTGAAGGATCACATTAGCCATTCTTCCCTCCGTTGTATGGTTAGGACCCTACTGACAACTACGTATGCGTCACCCTAAGCCTGTCAGTAAAAACGATGCCCATCTTGCTCTGGGCCATCTGTATTAGTTTCCCAAGGCTGCTGTAACCAATTGCCATAAACAGGTGGCTTATAACAACAGACATTCATTTTCTTACAGTTCTAGAGTCTGAACTCATGGTGTCAGCAGGCATATGCTTCATCTGAAAGTTCTGAGGATGAAAACTTCTTTGTTCTTCCAGCTTCTGGAGGCCCTAGACATGCTTGGCTTATGGCAGCAGCATGCTAATCTCTGCCTCCTCCATTGTCACAGGGCCTTCTCTCCAAGTGTCTCTCCATGTGTCCTTTACATTCTTATCAGGAGCCGGGTGTGGTGGTGCACACTTGTAATCCCAGTACTTGGGAGGCTGAGATAGGAGGATCTGGGTTCGCGGCCAGACTCAGCTACTTAGTGAGGCCCTCTGCAACATAGTGAGGCCCTGTTTCAAAATAAAGAATAAAATATAGGGCTGGGGGTGTAGCTCGGAGGTAGAATGCCCCTGGGTTCCATCCCCAGTACTGCAAAAAAATTAAATTCTTATCGGGACATCCATCATTGGTTTTGGGGACCAGCCTTATCTAGTATGATCCCATCTTAACTAATTACATCTGTAAAGACTCTATTTCCAAAATGAGGTCACCGTCTAAGGTTCTAGGTGCCTATGAATTTGGGGGGTGACATTGGTCAACCCTCTATACTATCTAAAGTACCATTATGGAACTTCCCTCACTCTCCCTTTTCAACAGCTCAGGACACTCATTGGTCTCTTAAAACAAACCATGGGGTTTTTGACAACCAGAGATGTGGTGGAATTACAGGGGAATCTTGTGAGCCCATACTTGTGTAGGAGTGTTCAGTGGTGAACTCCACTTCATTATGCAATTATCATAGAATATGATGAGTTACATTGAAGAAATATGGGGTGACCTGAGAACATGGAAGACAGGCACTGATCACAGACTTGAGTGTTGGGCAAAGTTTCCCAACGTTTAAAACATCTCAGGTCAGACCTGACAGATGAACAGGAAATAGCCAGATAAAGATCTGGGTGGGAAGAGAGAAAATGGGAAAAAGTGTTCCAGACAGAGGCAACCCATGGACAAAGGCCCAGAAGTGAAAGAAAATGATTCACCGAAGGAGCAAAAAAAAAATTCACATTGGGGAGGCTGTAGAGTGGTTCCAAAAGTGGGGATAGAAAAACATTTGGGGGACTGCAAAGGGAGCCCCCATCTTTTATCTTTTGAAGTCATGCAGAATAATCTTAGCCTTTCAACTTGAGGATCCTGTGTCTCTAAAAGCAGATAATTTCTTGTCCCTAAATATCCTTTTTTAAAACCAGGTTAAATACGCTAATTCCTCGAAAGATTTTCATATGCATTGGATTCCCATCCTGTCACTATTGTGTGTGTGTGTGTGTGTGTGTGTGTGTGTGTGTGTGTGTGCATGTGCGTGTGTGTGTGTGTGGTACTGGGGAGTGAACCCAGGTCATTCTTCTTCCTAACTACACCCCCAGTCCTATTTTTTATTCTTTATTTTGAAACAGCATCTCGTTAAGTGGTAGAGGGCCTCACTAAGTAGCTGGGGCTGGCCACGAAACGATCCTCCTGTCTCAGCCCCCCAAGAACTGGGATTACAAGCGTGCGCCACCACACTAGGCTCCGTCACTAATTATTATGGTTGAATCCTGAAAGTCTGCCCCAGCCTGTCTAAATATCTTGAGGTAGAACTCCCAGAATGGAAGACAAACTCCAGATCTATATTATGGGATGGACACTCCAACCCAAATAGTTGACAGCACCTTTCCTTCCTAGATTCAGGTATAGAATTGAGCCAGGTTTTTGAGACAGAGACTCTTAGTGATATAATCCCCTCAAGTTTTAGCTGAGCATGAATTCTGGTCCATAGAATCTTCCTAACAGTATCACTTATTCTTGTCTTCCTACTGGCTAAAAACAGTGACAACTTTAGCAGCCTTGCTCTGGGAGATGGAAGATTCATGCTGAGGACAGCAGAGTGAGCCAGCTCATCTGGGTCTCTGGGAGACTTCCTGGAGCAAAAGCTGTTAGACGATATAGAAAGGAACTTCTGTAACCCTTGAACCATTGTAAGTAATACAGGAGTCAGCCCCATGTGGTTCCTATTGACATAGATTGCATTTTGTACATATGCACACTTGGGTGTTCCTCTAATCATACATCCTTTCAGTAAATATGTTGAAACATCTACTAGGAGTGGGACACTATGTTTTCTGAACCTTATACATGGCAGTATCAGTATTTCTGGGCTGGGCAGTCTATTGTTCTCTGTTTACAATCTTTATTCTTTGACTATCAGGAGACTCTTGATTCACTGTCAGTGTTTTCAGCTCCTTGTTAATTCCATCAATGAGTACCTGCTCTGTGATAACTACTTTATCTAAGCTATTCTTCAAACTTCAGAACAATCATAGGAGAATATCTCAGTCAGCACTCACTGCTGTGATCTAAATACCCCACACACAACACTTAGAGGAAGAAATTTTTATTTGCTTATAGGTCTGGAGATCTCAGTCTTATATATAGTCCATTCATGGGCTGCCAAGCAGGAGCCAGGGCCATAGGTCCTTAGGGCATGATGGCCGAAAGGAGAGACAGCAAGGGAAGGGGGCAAGCAACATACACAGTTTCCAAGTCCACACTCACAAGGGTCCACCTCCGAGCAAAACCATTTTGCTTTGAGGATTTCCTGGGTTCCTCACAGCCTACCTGGAATATGTCACGATGTCCGAGCCTGGCTGCCTCCAGAGCATGAGGGCTGAGTAACATTTTACTTTCAAGCCATAACCATCAGGTATTATTATTCCCATTTTACAACTTTAAAACTAAGCCTTTTAAAATTTTTTACTTGAATTTGCTTAACAATCAACAAATAATATAATTTTAGAAGGCAAGGAGAAGTCGGGCATGGTGGCACTTGCCTGTAATACCAGTACTTGAGAGGCTGACAGGAGGATTGCAGGTTTGCGGCCAGCCTCAGCAACTTAGTAAGACCTTCTGCAACTTAGCAAGACCCTGTTTCAAAATAAAAAAATAAAATAGGGCTGGGGGTGTAGCTCAGAGGTAGAATTTCCCTGGTTTCAATCCCCAAAATTTGTGGAACTGGGGTTCCACAAAATTTATTTCTGTGGAACCCCAGTACCACAGAAATAATTAATTAATTAATGACAAGGAGAGATTTCTAGAGTTCTCTGAGCATTAAGAATAACAGAAAAAGGCCTTGCTCAATGACCTTTCCACAGTGCTCTGGGCTAGTTTCCCAAATTTGCTCCACTGAACAGCAGTCCAGGAGACCATTCACCTTGATTTAATCCAATGTATACCAGACACCTGGGCTTTCTTCAGGTAGTGGTACTAGCTTCCCTCAGAACATGGAGAAAGGCTGCTCTAGTCATAATTGTGAACAAGAAGATGACTTATAGATGACAATAGATGAATCAGGAACAGCCGGATTCTTCTATTTGACTCCCTGTCACTTCCAAGTGCAATATCTGATTGGGGATACCCTCCCAAGAAAAATGATATTATTATAAAGCTTCAAACAATACTTTGCAAAAAGGCAAAACTACTTTGCTTGGATAATGTCTTGGATGCCTCACAGCCTACCTGGAATACGCCACCATGTCTGTTGGGAGGATGAGGGTTTGTTTTTTTTTTTGTAGTTCTGGGAGTTGAACCTAGTGGCCTTCTACCTCTGAGCCACACCTCAGCCCTATTCTATTTTTTATATTTAGAAACAGGGTCTTGCCAAATTGCTGAGGGTTTCACTAAGTTGTTGAGACTGGCCTTGAACCTGCGATCCTCTGTCTCACCTCCCAAGTACTGGGATTACAGACATGTGCCACCACACCCGGCCAGGATGAGGGTTCTTTTTAGAGGCTTACAGAACCAAAGTGACCCTTTCATGAGGCAGACAATATTGTTAGTCTCATCATCCAGGGAATTTGAATTTGAATCTCAAGACAATCAGTTACAGCGAGTGCAACCACCAGATGGTGTGATTTTATGTAAACTTACTCCACCTTGAAAACTGAGAATTGATTCGCTTACAGGTGAAGAAACCGAGTCCGAAGGACAAGGAAAAACCACCTAGATAGTGTAAGTCCTAGCTAGGTTCTGAATCTGTTTCTCAAGGAGCTTTCTGGATATATCATTCAGTCCTTCTGCAGATTAAAACGAAAGCACAGAACTCTTTAGCACAGGCAAGAGTAAAACTTGGGCAGAAACGGTGGCCTTGCCAAGGAGCTGGTGACTGGAGAGGCTGGGAAGCTGTGCATGCCCTCTGCCCCCTCCACCCTTCTGGAAATGATTGTGGTTCAAATGCAGGCTCATCAAGCAGCAGGCTTGCTCTAGGGTGGACTTTTCTGGCTCTGCTTGCAATGCCAGGGACCTTGCTCCAGGGTTGTCATGGGGAAGTCATTGTTGTCTTTCTGGCAACAGGTTACCTAGGTGAACACCAAACAGCCAGACCCTGCCCAGGGAGCAAACCACTGTCCCCACACTGTTCTGCCTGCCCCCTCCTTGCACTCACTCGACACCACCGCCTGCAGGGAGGGAGCACTCATTCTTACTCACAAACACACTACAGAAGGACATTTGAAGGGAAGGACAGGAATGACCATGGCCTTTCCTACTTCTGACAGCCATGGGCAGTCATGCCCACTCCCTTCAGCTCACAACTCAAACAAGAACACCTATAAGAGAAACCCTTCTCACCCAGTTTTTACAGTGCATCTTCATGCCACAGTTGAAACTAGAAGCACAGCAAATCCCTCTAGTGATAATCAAAGTCTACACCACAAAGTGAAATGAAGCCCTAAGCCCATTAACCTGTGAACTGATCGACTGATCACAGACAGCAAAACCGAACAGTTCAGGTAAAGTGAGTCCTCTGTTGCTCATAGAGTTGTCACATTTAGCAAATAAAAATATCCCACCATGTTATTCAACGAAGGATTTTTGCTTAAGTCATGTGAAGTGTCACCCCTATTTCATGTTCTTCCCTAGACAGCCTGGGGTGAAACAGAGGCACTTTCAACAATGACTTGGAGTTTTACCTTAAAGCTGAACACCAGGATTCATTTGGGCCTGTCTTAGAGGATTCAACTCTTCTAAGGAGCCTTAGACACCACTGATCTCCCTGGGGTCCCCTGTGATCTGAAGTGTCCTTGTGTCCCTTTCAACTGAACCAGATTTAATAGGACAGGTGATCCTTCCCTCATCCCACCCTTGATGTTTGCTGTAAGAAACTCAAATAGTTCATACAGATCTATGACCACCTCAGGGAAAAAATTGCTGACTTGGAGAAATTTCCTTGGTGACAGATGATGGAGAACAAAGAACAGTGAGTGGTGAGTTAGGAGACCTGAGGCTGGGAGGGGCTGGGCCATCATAAGCAAGTCACTGTACCTCTCTGGGCCTCCATTTCCCCATCTGTTTGTTACTCGTGAGCCACATAGTGGGATGTAACAGTGGGGTCACAATAGCCGTGGAAAGCAGTATTTCTCCAGCTATCGCATTGCAAAATTCTCTTCCTGCTCTAGTTGTGGGAGTCTCTAAAGAGTACCTCATGTGGGTTTAAAATAAATTCTTTCCATTGCCATGGAGGGTCCATGGCTTCCTTCCTCTTTGGCTCTGGATTCTTTTTCAGATCTCCATAGCCATGGCCACTGCTGTCCACTAAATCCCTGGCACTGGTGTGATGAGCACTGAAGCTGTTCCCCAAGCCCAAAGCCACTATGCCACCCAGGCCACCAGTGCTCTGGGTGGTGGTTCTGGGCCAGGGCTCTCAATACCTTGGTCTCATGGCCACTCCTTCTGGTGCCTGATCCTATGGGCATTGATATATGTGTCGGGTGTTCATATAAGCACCATCTCTTGGAATCTCACATGCCCTACAAATTAGCTGTGATAATTCGCATTTTATAGAAGAGGAAAATAGAGGGATCCAAGATGGCGACCAAGGGAGGTACCATGCTACGATCTCTCTGAGACTTGGATTTCAATCGCCGTGAAAGCAACTTCTTGACAGGAGAAGAAAAGCAACAAAAACTTGAAGTAAACAACGAAAAGTGTGAAACGCGACAGAATCAAAGCCAGAAGACAAAACAGGGGAAAGTAAAAAGCTCCAAGCATTTTACCTAAAGGACGGCGGCGGCACCATCTTGGCTGAACCACACTGGCCACTACCGGCATTGTAGCCTCCACACGCCACCAGAAGAGAAGCCAGAGACCTGTTGTAAGTTCAACTGCAGGTCAGCAGAGACGAAAGCAAGCCGCGGCTCCTCCACACTCAAAAGAGACCAAACGGCGGCAACAGCGGCTGCAGCGGCGCCATCTTGGCAGGACTTTACCGGCGGCCACCAACATTGTGGCATCCACACAAAACCAACGGAGACGCCAGTGACCTGTTGTGAATCCAGCAGCTGCAGAATAGCAGTAGTAAAGGCGAGCAGTGACTTCTCCCACGAGTGACACAGACCCGAACAGCTGTGTCGGCAGAAGCGGCAGCGGCGCCATCTTGGTCAGACCGCGCCGGCGGCTACCGGCAGTGAAGCTTCTGCAGGCCACCAACAAGGAAGCCAGGGAGCTCTTCTAAAACCAGCACTGCAGCCGGGCGTGGTGGCGCATGCTTGTAATCCCAGTACTTTGGGAGGCAGAGACCGGAGGATCCGGGTTCGCGGCCAGCCTCAGCTCTCTCCCTCTCTCTCTCTCTCTCTACTTAGTGAGGCCCTCCGCAACTTCGTGAGACCTGGTTTCAAAATAAAGTATAAAAACTAGGGCCGGGGGCGTAACACGGAGGTAGAACGCCCCTGCATTCAATCCCCAGTACCGCAAAAAAAAAAAAAAAAAAAAACAAAAAAACCTGCACTGCAGAGCATCAGCGATGGGAGCGAGCAGCAGTTCGATCCACACTCAGCAGAATCCCCAGGGCCCGGAGGCCTGACCAGAACCTGCGGCAGCTGCTGAGTCCATCCCCACCCCAGAGATTAAGAGCAGCGCTCAAGCTGGG